>JAANSN010000696.1:0-48780 GCA_036850665.1 Dicranocentrus wangi
TTAAATTTTATGAAGAGCTTGCTAAACTAATGCCTGTTTTGTTGTTTTTACGTTACGATGTGCCAAAATGCAATTTCCCCGTGTGCTTCCTCTTCAAATAAAATGAATTACTTTGCTTCCTCTTTCCTTCACTCAACCCTGCTGGTCCGCTGTGGCCAAGAGACACGAAAAAGTTGCACAAGTGTCACGCTAATTAACTCTAGAGTACCATAGTTTAGTAGGTATATGTTTCATAAATTAAGTGACTGATTGCATTGTCTAACTTGGAGTGGTGTATAATAATACAGACGTTGCGTTGTCAAAAGTGGAAATAGGTCGACGGTCGACCACGGCACGGGCCCCCGTGTTTGGAGAAAGCGACGTCTCCCAATGCCCCCAATGGCTTTTTAGCATTTTTATCCGGAACAGATTCTTGGAACCTGTTATTATTAGGCTATTACCCTTTGTCTCCCAAGTTCCATCTCCATATTTCCTGTATCATATTTTTCAGAGATGTCTAAACTGTATAACATCAGCTCTGCCGTCCTGCTGGCTGAACAGAAATTTTCGATTTCTGCCCATTTTTTTTTGCCCTTTTTTGTAAAGTGCAAATTATCCGACCTGTATCACAAAAATTGGCAGAAAGAAACCTCTCATTTTCCTTTCTCTCCATTCTGTCGGATTTCGTTAAAAATCACGACGTTGTAACTCATGTCATTCCACCACCACATCCACTATCTCTTGAGATTGAGAGAGTGATGATGGGGAACGTGGGAGTCATGATTTCTCGTTCGTTTTTGCTTGCGCCCAACAAGTGTTTACCTTCCGTTTTGATCTTTAAAGCTTTTGCCATTTCGTATTTGCAAAGTTGAGAGATGTGCTTGTTGGTTGGCTTCGGGTATTCACTTGGTTTTTTTTTATTTGCTTGCTTGTTAAACGAACGGGATAAATAAAAGGCTTGTGTAGTATTTACGCTCCATTCAACACGATGTAGAGGAGATATTTGCAGAAAAGTATCATTTTTGAAGGGCGTTGTTAACCCTCCACTTTGCTATATGTCTCTGTAAAAAGATCTCTTGTGATCTCTGCTGAAGCACGTTCCCAAATTAATGGTGAGTGGTACGTAACGTATGGCTGACTGAGATGATAGGAATGCAAGTGTGCATTATAGCAGCATTGTTTACCTAGAAGCTTCGTGTTTCTCCCATCGGAGAGCATTTAGCAATGTTTATTTACCTGTTCCTTGATCCTCGTCGATCTACACAGCTTTTGTATTGCTCCTTTCTCTAGATCTCTCAAGTACTCGGACACAATGAGCACTTGTACGTGAAATTTCCCCGGGGAGTGTGGAACTGGCAAGCTTTCCTCTCTGCAGTACTCCTTGTGCAAGCACTATTGATCCTCTTCTTTCCCAGACAAGCATGTCAACTCAAATTACTTGGCATTCAACATCAGGAGGACAAAGATGGGCTGATGATAGCTTCAAAGTACTATGCAGTCTCTTTGCTTGGTATGCACTGTGACAGTTATTATAATATATAATTATGAATAATTATTATGTATCATATCAAATATTCGTATTGCGTCATGGTCTTAAATAACATTTCCTTCTGGCGTAAGCAAAACCACTTAAATAATAATTAGCCACAAAAATGTGAGTCAGCGATCCAACTTTGTATTATCATCTGTTGCTCTACTTCAAAGCAAATTTCGTCTTTACCAGTCACCACTTGCAATATTGGCCAGGTGCAGGTGTATTTGAACAGAAATTAAATGTAAATTTATCGTACACACCGTCAGTCTCAAATTCAAGTGAAAATGAAAGCAGAATTTGCAGATGAGAAACAGATAATATGGCTAAGTCCAAACGAGGTTTTATTATTATTATTATTGCTTGCTTATTATTAAACTCCCAATCTTTAGTCACCACATCACAAATGTCACCAAAGGGGAACCTGGCCAATATATTCAGATGTGAGCACTCTCGCTTGCCTTTTGCACCGTGTGCGTACAGAGCCCGAAACCAGTTTGGGGCTACTTGAAACCCAAGTCATTTCCAAGTACCACCACACCTTCCTTCCATCTTCCTTTTCCTCTCAATAATTAATACCTATTCCTTTTGTTTCCATATACGATTTCAGAGGGGAAATGATCTACAAGGTTCACAAAGGAACTATTTTTAGATTATTAGAGCAACTGACGCACTGATGCGCTCAGTAGTGGAACATCAAACAGGTTGCATTTAATTGTAGCCACAGACAAAGCAGACAAATGTCGCTCACAAACAAACGTTTTATTAATACTTTTCAGTGCTTTCATTTATTCTGTGGAGATTCATGTTTGTCCGCGACAAAGGCGTAGCCAGAACGGTCCAACTCGCGAGTTTGATCCACTTTGCATCCCTTTGTGTTATCGATCTCTTTTGTGTAGCATACACAGAAATCTCTCAGCTTTTCGATACAGCGGTAAGATGATGATACTGACATTTTCCCTTCAAAGTTCATTGGCACGAGCATTCCATCCACAAAATATGATGATGACATTTTTTGAATATTTGCAAGTTTAATCATTTCTACAAAAAAAAAGTCTAATGGAATTTTGTGACTTAATAAAAAAATAGCTTCTGACAGTCATGGGTGTGCGCATGGGAACGGTTTTGATCTGCACTATATACCTCAGACGAATTGGAACTGCTACGTCGGGTCTTCGCAAGTCTCCGTCTCACAGAGATCTTGGAGAAAGCATAAAAAAGGATGGATGAAAATAAGGGATTCATGAAAGTCTACAAACGGTATACAAGTGTTAATAAAAAAAAGGGACACCGGCGCTCATGTTATGATGATGCCCGGCCTCTGTATACTTGTATTTGGAAATGTACAGCAAGATTCTCTGCCGTTTTCTCTGTTACATATTATATGCCCGCATGTTTGATGTGCTTACCATGACGTATTTTTTAATGTGAACCATAATATGATTTTTGTATTTAGTATCCAAGTTTTAAACAATTATTATCATGAATGGTTAAACTTCTGTAGTTGTTGCTATATAGGATAGGATTATGATTTTATGTCTGTCAGTGTTAATAAAATAAATGCAGTCGGCACAACAGTATAATTCTAACGATATACAAAAAATGCAACTGTGTCCGTCTTTAATTTACATATAAAGGTATAATAATATAATAGCCCAAGTGTTTGTACTTTCTTGTAACTACTAGTATCTGTTTCTGATAATATAAATGTTGGGGCTAACATATAATATATTATTCAATACTGATTATTATATCCATTTGTAAAATGACCGCCCTATACAATTTTTTATTACCACAAATGAATATTTAGAACTTTAACATTTCCAATTAGTAATCGTAGAGTCAAAGAAATGGGGAAACCCCATCTATCTAATCAATTAGAAAATTATTTAAGACAACCAAACGTCAAAATATATTACTTTAAAGTAGGGATCAGTGTCACTGAAAAGTTAATACTTAATACCTACCTTACCTATGCACAATGAACTGTTTTATACGTAACCTGAATGAGCGTTTAATCCGCTGCTGACGGCATCTGAAACCAAGGAAGCTTTCTTGTAACAAATATTTTGATTGATTGATGAAAAATATTTACCTAATACCTAATTAAATAAATATTGAGGGATCGAAAACAAGTACCAAACCAAGCACCAACTAGTCCGATGCACAAGAAATTTTTAGCGAAATGTGAAATGTCTCGAGTAACAACAGAACTTTTTTAAGTATCCTGTTACAAATTGATATAATGGGTATGCAATTAAACCATAATAGTATTATGTTATAATATGTAATATAATATGTACCTATGTTGTATGTCGTGTCGTTCACGAGGAGATAAAATAGATAGCAGTTGTTAGTATGTAGGCGTTCTGGTATAGACTCGCATGGACTACCTAAAGAAAGATGTGAAAGTACTACGTTCAAAGTAATTGTAATTGTACACGTTCATGTTTAGTACAAAATGTTAAGCCCCTCGCCGTGGAAAGAAAGAAGAAGATATTAAATTACAAGTTTGTAGCTGTATGTAGTAGTATACTTAATATTTACTATATGTGCAAATACTGCAAATATAACTATCAATAAATGTTAAATTATGTGTTTACAGAATCACTTGACACGTCCTTATTGCAGGCCTTTTGTCGCTTGCTGGTAAGCCAACAAAACATTACCCTACTCCTAGAATTTAATCTATGACGAGGATCCAATGAACGGCTCAGCTCAAATGAATGATTCAGCCAAGATGAAAGTCCCTCGTCCTTGTCCTTCATTTGTATATTCCAATTTAACATCCCGAATTTTTTCCTTCGATATATGTCAACCACGTTATCCTCTCTGTATATACAGGAAGCCACTTGGATAATAATACTTACATTAAAAAAGAACCATCCGGGTTGAGCCATGACGATTCGTTCCTCTTCTTATCGTCCCCAACAATTAGGTGTTGGAGCCATGCCGAGGTGGAACTTGACATCAACATGAGACATCAACATGGCATGACACAGAAAAAGATATTTTGAAAATGAAAAAGGTTAACAGGTAATAGTGGAAGAAATATATGGCGAAAGTGATTGACAAGAAAAGGTAAACGAAATATATGGAAAGGTTGGTTGGTAAAAGCGGTCTGCTAGCAGTGTGCTATCCCGAGCAAGGTGCTTCATTTTTCTCTCTCTCTACCTTTCGGCTTGCTGCTTTAACTGCAATGCACCTGACGTCATTCACGAACAACGATTCGGTTTAACGTCACCTCAGGTAATATTATCTTGGAATCGTGAAACATTTTCTTTCAGCCTTCATAGATGAAGTAAGACTACGAGTCAAATTTCTTTTTCGGCTTTGGTTGGTCCACTGTCTGTAGTCGCCTTCGCTTTAGCAATCTCTTTAGGCAGTTTGGAAATTATCTTTGACGCATTGACTTGAGGAAGATGTGCGTTGCTATCCCCTGCACTTCATGAATTATTATACTTTTGCGTTCTACTGCTCCGACTGGGATCCATCAATTGGAATAATGCAAACTTGACGTTGTGCGATGATTGATTTATGAACAATAAGGTTTTCGTCAATAAGCCAAAAATGGTGTTGTACTAAAAGTTTTCCTGTTAGTCTTTTCAAAATAATTATGTATTCATAATTTCAAAACCGTTTCAAGTCACGAAATTCTCATAAAATCCATAATATACTTGATAAAGAGCAACCAATTATTATTATATAGTATATATAGTATTCATCATGTAAAGTCAAGACAATAATCTGCTAATTAATGTAATTATTAATAGCCAAAGGAAGATACAGCAAAAGTATTTTAAGCGACGTTTCATATCATTAGAGTAGACCATCGACCGCTATATTTAAAGCTTAATTTATTTTCGTTAAATCGTCAAGTTGTTACTCAAATTCCAAATTTTATTGCTGTTAGATACATAGTAGTACGATGCTGTGTAGCGGAACTAGACAAAGATTTGCTGGCGGCGTGAGGTACAATACAATCCTGGACACTTTCATTCAAGCTTTGAAATAAGCCAACCAGCGCACATTGCTAATGCATGATCTGATATAACTGATTATAACCAGCGAGTTCTTCTTGCAGGCTCAGGAAAGTGTGTTTGCCTAAGTTAGATTCAAGGCTCCAATAGCAATACACGTGGACACAATGCTCGCTAATCTAGCCTAACCTAGCATAAAGCCACTTTTAAATATACAAACGCTAACCGCAACCTTAACTCAACAAGACCTGAACTTGAAACTAGAATTAAAACAGTTTGGATTGCACTCTCTTTTTGGCAACGTTACAAAATTAAAATAGCCTAGCTAAATACGCAACTACTAACTACGACATTAGATCATTTAAATATTTCGGTGCATAGTTAGCTTTTAAAATGTGTTAAAATTAGAACGAGTAGTACAAGTTCGGCAATATACATTGAAAAGTGTGGTTGGTGAACATGTAAAGGCAGTAAACAGTACTATTACGGTTGACATGACAGTTTAGTCAATTATGGAGATAAAATTTTCAGTAGTCTTTGTTTTTTTTTCCTGTAAAATATAATATATTACGTCGTAATAATAATAATACGTCAGACGAATATATATACTATATACCCTAACATTATATATAATAAATACTATATCGGTTCGGTTATTCTGAAAGTTTCTCATTTTGTCATTGTTAGGATCAAAATATAAACCCTATTTAGTTAATCATTGATCATCACATCACATGCCAGTAAACTGCATAGCTGCTTTCGTGTTCATGATTGATTACATTTACATACATATAATTGATAGTAATGTCAGAATGTCAAAATTCCAATTCAGAATTGAACATGCTGATATAATTATTATGTTATCTAGCACTAATTGTAAGACGAGGATTATTACCCACAGTTAAAAAACAATGTCTGAAACCAGAGGACCCTCGCCGTTCTGGTTCTATTGGCACCGGAATGAACTAACTAAACTCTATATAATAAATACTGTACGGTGGAGTGGAGTGGAATATGCTGAGCAGATGTTTATACTTGAGTACATAATACACACATTTTTTTTGGAAGAAAGACAATTATAGCATACACTGTAATTCTTTAAATACCCACTATAATCTTGTTAATCATAAATACAATAGTTGATTACCTACCCCACATAAATATAGTAACACAAACTAGGGGAATGAGCAAGTGTAACTACGTGTAACTAAAATCTACATTATACAAACAAACACGTGCAGTGTAGCAGTCAAATCGGTTGGACTGACTAGAATTAAAGTTCCAACAAACTATCCTAGTAATCATTTGTATTTTTACACAATAGCAATTTATGCTTCCCGAGCTTTTGATATGAGCATCCCTATCTCTCTATGGTGGCGTGGCGTTAAAGATGGATTCAGAGATGCTTTCGAATCCTATTTTAATCTCACGACTAGAACCAGTCACCTTCACTGGGTATACCTTGGCGAATTTGTCGTCCCGTGGAGGAGAAACGCATTTCCCAGTCTCTAAACTGAATTTCCACGAGTGCCACGGACAGCGAATGCACAGACCTAGAGGTGGAACTTCTTCGATTTCTCCCTGATGAAGAGGTCCTCCTGTATTTTATAAAACAATGTCCAAATGTTATCTCTCCAATATATTATGTACAAAAGAAAAATGTACGAAATCTTCGCAAAATAAAATTTGGCAAAATACCGTAATGTGGACATTTTTCTTGTATTGCAAATATTTTGTTTCCATGACTAATTAATGCAATAGTTTCCCCATTCACTTCCACCTTTTTCTGCTTTACTTTCTTCAGATCTGCAAGTGAGTAAAAATAAAATTCACATTATAATTTGTCAATAACGTCTCCCCCTACCTCCTAATTAATACAATTACTAAAAAAAATGTCAGTTGCCAGACATTATATTATAATTTCTCGGGATTATTGTACCTTCTTCCGTGACCTTGTCAACTGTAAAGTAGTAGAGATCCTTTTCGTCACATTTATTACCCGCATTTGAGTTCTTGTGCCCGTCTCCTGTCGAAGTTGAGGCCAACCCGCCGGTCCCTTCAGTAACCCTGCATTTCAGTTTCGACGGCATTATTGCCGAAGTTTTGTTCTCACTCTCACTCATCGATCAACGATGATGACAAAAGCGCAAAACCAGTTACAAAACTAACCGTTGACAGTTACAAGGAAAGCTAAATACGACGACGACGAAGGACGACGACAACGACGCACAAAATCACATTAACGAAGGATTTGGTTGGACACACGGAAAGACATGGGTTACAACAACAGGTGACAATAAGATATATTTACACCACCGACACGGTCCACCCACACACAATCAATACAACAACAACAAGTTAGAAAACAAGGACAAGGATCACGCTCATTTTCATTGCTAGTCCGACTTTTGACGCAATTATTATCTCCCAATGTCATCAGTGAGCCCTCCTAGTATATAGCAAGATAATTCACAAGGTCCAAGGGTGACATCATCATCCGGATTTTGTCGGTGGATCTACTCTGTCTGAAAAAGAAGAAAAAATAAATAAATAGATGACTTTTTGGTCTGTGTGGCCCAGCCGCCCAGCTGATATTGGCAAATGACTAAAATCAAAATGACAGCATTAAATTGAAACTTACCTTTTCCAAAGCCATTTTTTCATATTTACTAGCACAAGACGACCAAAGCGGGTATCACGTTTTGGACATTGCAGCTCAGCTCAACTGGATTAGGAGGAGGTTACACTACTGGCGATGATGAGGATGATGATGATGAATCGATAAATGAATGATGAACACAAAAATGCCCCGTCGTGAGGTCGTGACAACAAACATATATTTCGCGACTTTTTGTAGAATCTCAATATATTTTATGTTGTGGACAGTGGACACAACAACTCGTCGTCGTTTGGTCGTCCTCTCCAACGTCAACCTCCCACCTCACCACCTCCACCTCAACTCATTTACCTCGGAATATAACGACACAAACTGGATGACGAGGATGAATAATAATAATGGAAATAATTGGGACGAGTTGCGGGCGGACAGGAGTAGGAGGCAAGCCTCATCATCATCGTAATATCGCACGCACGCAAAAATAAAAAAAAACGTCGTCGAATGATTCGGAGGAGGTACGGTCAACGGTCAACGGTCAACGGTGGAGGAGAGAGATGGTCGAAATTTGCCAAAAACTAAAAGACCTTGTCAGTGAGAGTAGTAGTAGTAGTAGTAGTAGTGGTGGTGGGAGGAGGAGGAGGGGGGCCTTAGTACCTTGGCTGTGTGGGTTCCGTCCGTTCCGTCGTAGTTTTTATTTTCTTTCTTTCTTTCTTTCCTACATGTCTTATTCCTACTGCCTCCGTTGTTCGTCCCTGTGTGGAGGAGTCAAGGAGGAAGCGGCGTTGTTATATATCGTCGTTGTGAAATGGAGTAGTAAAGAAGCTGGTTAGCAAGAGAAATACGGCCTTTTGTTACGGCAACAACATCTACAACAACAACAACAACAACAAAAAACTACTACTCCTCACCTGCCTGCCTACTAAAAAACTGACTGTGAAAGACTTGGCCCCTCTCCTCCCGTTTTTATCCTCCAAGTTCCAAGAGCCCGTCGTCGTTCCTCTGCTCTTCTCTTGTTAATAATAATAATATAATATATAATCCTCGGCCATCCACTTGCTCTCACGACGACACGACTACTCACGCTCTCCGAACATTTCAATCCATCGCAGCAGCAGCAGCAGCAGCAGCAAAGCAACTATGCCTCCATCAGCTCCAACCTCCTCCTCCTCCTCCTCCTCCTCCTCCTGTCCATGCTGCTGCTGCTGGTGTTGAATTCCCTACAATAAATAAGTGTTTTCTTTTCCTCCTCTTCCATCCGTAAAAGTCCATACCATTATAATGACTTCCTCCACCAACACACTCCACATGTACAATGCTCCAATAAGCCAACAACTCTCCAACTCAAAAAAAAACCAAAAGACCAAAAGAGAAGAAGAGGAGCTCTCTCTTTCACTCCAACTCCGCTCCGACATTCTGCTCAGCAGCAGCAAGCACCACGACCACGATACCAGAGAAGCAGAAGCACAAGAGGGGCGACAGAGAGAGAAAGAGAGAGAGAGAGCTACCGAAATGAAACTCAAGTGGAATGAGTGAGACCTCGCTCGCCGTCCTCGGGAAAAGGTCTCTAAAAAACTAAACTAAAAAAACGTGTAGATAATATCCAGAAAAAGTAAGATACTTTGGTGGGCATGATGCACAAAAGGGTGTACAAGTGATCTGTGATCTCGGTGGTATATGATGATAATGATATGATGTATGCCATGTATGCCTGCCATGATGATGCCGCCGATGCCGAGTCACACGGAGGAAGAAGGAGGAAGGAAGATGATGGAAAAGGAAGATAGTGGCTGGAGCTCTTCTAATGAATCCCTCCATCATCATCATCATCATCTATGTCCTTCCTGGGCTGCTAGACTCGTTAGAACGAGAGGAGCAGGAGGAAAGGGAGGTGATATGATATTATGGTTTTATTCATGGTACAAGTGAAACTCTTGTACGGAGGTGGTGGACATGGTGGTGGTGGTGCCACAAACAGCAGGAAAGAGGCTTTGATGGAAAACCCGCTATATAACGTATTTATCGCATAACCTGTACGTGGAACAAAGAGTGAACGATGCGATCGATGAGTTCCATGTTCCATGTCCACCAGGATGTAGGATGTAGTAGTTGTAGTAATAATGCACAGGAACAAGGAAACCTAACGAGCAAATGTCAAAGAAATGGAGTAACAGTCCTTGCGGCTGTGAGTAGGAGTGCCGTTGGAGGAGCCCAATGACGCTTTGCAAGGGGCTGTGTGTATGTCATGTCATATAGGTATTGCGTAATTGGGGGCAGATGGCACAGGCAGGAGGCTATAGTCTTTGAATGATTGATGAGGTGGTGGCTAATGTCCAGCACTAATGAGAATGTGAGCAATAATAATGTCGAATTTTATTGGCTTTGTTTTATTTAGTTTCTTATATGTTTGGTCTTCAAATCAACCGTTTATTCGATTCAAGTGCTGCTGACAATTTTTACTAAATATTTGTCAAATACCACTGATATCTTGTAATTTAAGGCTTAAACAGAACGAAAACAGCATTCAGCGAGGAATATATAGTAATAAAGTATTCTCGGAGGCAATCAATGTAGAATAAACATTCAAAATATCATGTGTAAATATACGTATGCAAGCTTGCAACGTAATTTCATCCGTAATTTAAACTTATCATCAGTTTGTGGGATCACAATGGAACCCGTAACGATGTATACAACTTCTACCTGCATATCAAAAATTGTTACACAACAACACACTAGTCCTTGTTGAATGTTGAAAAAACTTGCGTTACGTTACACTTTACCTTCTTCTTCTTTGAATAGACAGACATGAGAATACGGCACAGTAATAAAGTTTCATATTATAGCTAATTGTAAAAAAGGTATAGAGGTGGAACGATTTGTCCGTCCGTACATCTCTTCTCTTGTATTACACTTTTAAATTTCATTATAAAAATGTCCCCCACTTTCCTAGTTAAGATTGTATCGTTCTGGCTAAATTAAAACTGCGAGAGTAATCATGCATTTGTTTTGCTATAAAAACGGTTACGCTACACGCTGAAAAGGGGTTCTTAGTAAGCTTACTTCCACAAATATTGCCTCCTCAATCAGGTAACTTACAAAAATCTACATTCCTACATTTACTTATGAGCGATTTAGACTTACTTTCGGTTAATATCAGAGTACACGGTTCAATATATATATACACATCCTTCTGGCAAGAACAAACATGAAGAATTACTTTGCATCGGGCATGCATTGAATATTGAATTGAAATGTTGCAATTATAAATCTGTTGTTGGAACTTTTGTTTCATAATATATATTATTACGTATAATTTGCTATGTCTAACTTAAAACGAGTGACGAGAAAAGTAACGAAAGTCAATAATAAGCTTTTGCGACAATATGTAATAAACAGTTTTAAGAGGTATTTTACAGTAACCATTAACTTTCTGGTAATGGTGTGCATAGACTTTCTATCATTTCATGCAAGAAGGCATGCTTGAATTTTCTCAATCCATTCTTGTGCTGCGAGTGCATCACTAGCGCAAAAGTTGTAGGCCCTTCGTGTTGTACGAATCTATCAGAAGAATCCGAAATAAATTATTAATTTATCGACTACATCATTTCAAGACATTAGCTTGTAGCTTCTGCGTTTCATGAAATTGTGGCTTACATCAAAAAATGCTTTCTCATCAACTTTTTTCGGGGCACCTTGAGTTGGGACAGCTGGGGTAACACTGACCACTTCCGACAATTCTAAGTACAAAAAAAATTATCACGGATAAAACTTGAATATCAATGTGGCACGCAGCAGTATCAACGAAACTAGAATTTTCACTTTCATGCATACCTATAAACCCTTTAGAATGGGAGTCTTCCATAGCATCATAATAACGCAGTTGATGTTT
Source organism: Dicranocentrus wangi (assembly GCA_036850665.1). Classification (NCBI taxonomy): domain Eukaryota; kingdom Metazoa; phylum Arthropoda; class Collembola; order Entomobryomorpha; family Entomobryidae; genus Dicranocentrus; species Dicranocentrus wangi. The sequence goes on from JAANSN010000696.1 coordinate 11,997, forward strand.
TATAGAGTCGAGCACGAACCACCGTTGTTTCCAACCCTTCAAAAGAGCACCCCGCTTGTAAAGATACCCTTCATGAGTTCGTGTCTCTGCAATAGTGGCCTGAAACTGCTCATAGTAATTTTGGGTTGCTTGTAGTGAAGGAGTATCTGCAATTACGTAATCCCATTGTTTAAGTCCCGAGTATCAAAAACACTCTAATTATTACAATATTAATAATCAGGCAGTAGCTGCGGCGCGGCTTGCTTCACAGTATTACTCCTGAACGAATGAATTGTTTTCATACTTGAGGATACGGATGTGTTGTCAAGAGCATTGTTTTGCGGAGAATTGTTAGCCGCAAGATGATCTCCGCCACCTGGTTTAGAATATTTTGCTCCACACTTGGGCAGACTATCAGCACATTTCTCATGACATTTTGCTCCACATTCCCCGCATCTCAATCCCGTCTACGAACAAAAAACACATGGTTAACAATTATGGACTAGCTAATGAGCTGGGTGGTTGGGACTCATATTTCATCAACTACGTATTAGAATGGGTAACATGGTCTAATCCACGGAAAAGTGATAAAGATTACACATCATGTATTTAATGTTAAATGTAAGCCAGACTGCATACCTTTCCAAGGAGCATCAGGGAGCAGGTATCACAGTTGGTCAGGGTTGTAAAAGTATGCTTATCAAATCTATGGGAATGATTGTAAACATTGGATATATCGGTTGAACGCACCATCTTGCCACGAACGAGTATATCAAGGGTTGATTTACGATGTAGAGAGCGACTAAGTGACTTAATGTGCTGTAGACTGAATGAAGGTTCCCGGGTTAGTGAGCACTCTTCTTCAGGAGGACTCTCCAGTTTCTCCCAAACTTGCTTCCACTTTTGTGGGAGCAAACCTTTATCTACTTCCAGTTGATGGAATTTCGTAAGATAGTGAGTGAAAGCACTTGGAATGTAATTATCTACAATATCATATCCTGCCATAACACACTGCCGATTGTCCTTCTGTGCTTCGGATACTTGCTCGTCGTCACCTGCGACATCACCTAGACTTGTCTCCAAGTCATACGGAGGTCCATTAGCAAGATTTTCTTTGGTATAAAAGTCCCAGATCTCCAGTGCTGACACATGACGAACTGGTCTGAGAACCTGAGCCACACATCACAGAAAAATCTGGTAATCATATATTATAAATGTCAAGAAATATCAATGACTGCAGGTATCTATTTCATTTCATTTACCTGCACAACTCCGTTCGATCCGTTTCGATCGTATTTAAAATTATAAAATATTGGCGTTCGTGCATGATGACGCTCCACGTATTCCCAAACGGAAAGACCACAGTACTGCTGCTGGGAATGAACATTTGGAATAGACCTCCCACCAGCTGGTGATAGACACAGGTAGTGACTTTCATCGTCTGAGCACACATCCACTCCCTTGTAATGTCGAGGGAGGGAACTTCGCTTGTCATCAACAGCCATAAATCCATATTCAACTCGTTCTAATTCGTTGTCTGCTAGAAACGTTCGAAATCGCGCGGAGACTGAGTGATATGCAAGAAACTTAAGGTAAAAGTCGTTAAATTCAAAAGATAGGGGAAACTGAATAAGTAGTTGATGAACAATATCTAGAAATTGAAAGAAGATGGGGGCAAAACCAGGATTGGATGATGGCCCTTCGCTCCCCGTCATATTATTCCGATGCGCAAATCGGTGACCAAATCCCAGCCACTCCTTTTCAATGAGAGTTTGAAAGCCTTCCATTGTACGATAATGAGGATCCAAGCAGATCTGAGCTAAAGAAGTCACTTGGGTTGTAATATCGGATCCGTCTTCTAAGCAAAACATGACAGATGCCCCTTCGTCAATGAGATCCACAGTTGCAGCGGTAAGCTGCATGATCGAGGACAACTGACTCAACCAGTCTGCTCCTTCCACCGCCTTCCAGAATGATGTCTCCGGATCTGACCCAGTGCTGCTTGGAAGGCAGGCGCGCATCAGCTTCTTGAACGCTGTGCGAGTGTGACGAACATCAGGGAACTCCACTGGGACGTACTCTATTTTCGAGTTCCCTTCCGGTTTTATCCCCTTAATTTGAGATTTCTCCCCGAATATGTAGAGGGCTGCTTTGTGAATTCGGGTTACTCCTTCGTAGCCATACGCCTCCTTCTCTGAAGCTATCTGGGATGCATTGGTGTAGATGGGCATCGCGTGGTTATTCGTTGGCACACTTTTTCGTGGACGGTTTGTTGGCCAGTTTGCATAATTCTTAATCCCTTTGCCTCCGCTAGTCCTGTTCAAAAACATATTTATCAACAATTACATTAGTTTATCCTGTGCGACAGTAGTGCAAAACTATATGCAGAATATTATCAGAGGAGCAAACACAGCAAAATATTATTAATATTATTAGGAAAGAACTCGTTGGCTTTAAGAAAATAACAGTTATATCATAACATGTTAGACAATTATTGTTTTAAGAAGCAGTGGGCGCTCACAGCAAGAAATCAACCACCTTTTTTATAGTTCAGAACCTTGGAGTGGCGGAGGTTCTTCCACCACCTTTAGTCTTTGCTTGAAAACCACCTCACATGCATGATACACAACCTTCATAATATCTGTGTAAACTACTTTTAGCTGTCCTGTTAAAGTGAGATCATTAAACCAACATGTTAACAGGCTATTTTTAACCCTGCTGAATCTCATCTTGCACTAATTGACCTCTACATCTTATACTGTTTCAGCAAAACAAACATGACATTTCCAGCAATGGAACTTCAATTTCTTTCTTCTTCTGGAAATCCTAAATTCCTAACAAGCACAAACAGGTACGCTGCTATTACGTAGATATCAAGCGTTTCTCATTCTGTCCTTGTGCATAAAAATATACATTAATTCACTGAGACGGCATAAACAACTATTAGACAATTATCTGAATACATAGAAAGAATTACGCATGTATTTCTCATGTGCAAATGTCTGGTTGATTTCCCAGGCCACTTTATACTTTAAACTAACCATTCTAGGTGGTTTAATAAGGATTATTAATAGCAAGTGCAGGACTGCTAGCAAAAACGTGCATTATATTAGTTTAATTTCAAATCCAGTCTAATAACAGGAGGAGTAAATACTTTGAGCAGCAGCGCAGCGTCTAAAAACTGAAATAACGGGGAGGCTTACTAGATGTAGAACACGCTAGAAAAACAGTTACTGAAATGGTGCAAAAAGATTTAAAAGTAACATTCATCTGGTATTTAAAATATATGTGGGATGATCTGTATAGCCAGCTAGAAGAGCAAATCAGGGAGACTCGGGGTGTTGGGATTCATACTGTACTAAAATAGGTAGCCAGGGAGGACTAGTCATCTCAATCTTAATTAGTACATTTTAATAAGTTAAGAATAATTAAATTAATGAAACTTGAATCTATTGCTGCGGTTTTAGTACAAAAGGCGGCATATCATGCATATAAAGATCTATATAGGTATTACTATTGCCTAGTATTGGAAAATGTGCGTGCAAAATTGAAAACAATTCTATTGCTGAGAAAAGGTGGATGAAATGATCCTTGCACGAGTGCCCACTTACCCGGCATACCTCAGGGTATTCATAGCTTTCATGAAGGGATTGTTTTTCCGTCCAGCTTCTGGTGTGATCTTCATGGGATCCCCGTGATGCATGTGAGTCGCGAGTGACTGGCCCGTGTTGCTTGGGTACAAGGAATCTAAGCTCAGTGTGCTCTCACTCAAATTCCATCCAGCAACGCCCGGTTTAACCACGCCCAACGGGGTAGCGTTCACCAGTGCCCTTAGAAAATTTTCGTGCTCCACGTGAGCCGTAGCATCAGTTACACCAGCTCCAGTGGCATGAGGATGTCCCTTGAAAAATGCCATCAGGCCTTTGGAGTTAAAGGCAGCACCCCGAATCAGCAAAGCTCTTGTCCGCGGATGTCTCCAAGTTATTACTGGAAAACGACCTCCACGATAACATCTCGCAACCTTCTTGATACTTTCATCCGTGATGAGATTCGGAACTACAACTAGTGCTGGATATGACCGGCACATGGCGTACACAGAATTGGCGAAGGAGATTCTAAACGACTCTGCTTTGTGCAGGATGGATGATGCCGAGGATCCACTTGATTTTGGGAGTAAAATCCCTAAACCAATTCTCTTCCAGTCTTTGTAATACGTCCTATCCATCATTTTCTCCAGACTTTTCGTGTCATTCGCTACACTGTGATGATGTGCGGAATTGAGGGAGGGGGAGGGAAAGTCCTCCTCTGACAAAGATAAATCATCCCCGTCCTGGTGCTCCCCACGGGAGGGTGGACTCAACTTGTTTGGCGATGTGGGTGTGCTACTCAGATATTTAGTGCTGGCCGGTAGTGTGCCTCCATTCCCTTGTGCCCACGTACGCAAAACGTACTTTTGCCTTTTTGAATGTTTCGTCTTGATACCTGCTTTCTTGGCAGTCATTTGAATTGCCTTTTTTGTGAAACCCTTCAGCGTCGTGTTTTTGTCTTTGGTTGTGTTCAAAGGTGTTATTGTGTTGCACAACTGACCCACAAACGCAAAGTAGTGGAAAATATCGTTGGGATGTCTGGATTTGTTCAGGAGTTTCCTAAATGTGTCGATACTATCACTGCTGACCTCTTCGTCAAATGCCAGTTTCATCAACTGAAAGGTGGCAGATCGAAGTTGAAGCCCTTCCTGAAGAAGTTGATCCAGGTGTGCCAGGTACTGTACTGTAATGCGTTTCTCCTTGGTAAGGGAACTTACAGGGAAGGATCGTATGACTTGCTGTTCACAAGCATACGAGTCGCAGGGTGTGCCACGGAAAATGAGTCGGTAATTTGTAAAGAAAAGAGCACCTTCAGCGGGCAAAATGACGGGGCCTCCAAGGGCATCCTCCCTCCCATCAGGAAGCAAATACACACGGAGACTATCCATTACAAGCTGCTCTCCCGGTAGCAAGGCCGGCGTGGGTATTTTCGGTTTCTGAACTGGAGGCAACCGTTTTGTCTCCTTGTACACATTTTCACAGTCTTCAATGTGCATGTCCACGCAGGTGCTTACCATCACGTGTGTTCGCCGAATGTACTCTTCCGTAACTCCACCCTCCGTACAAACTTTGTCAATAAACCTGGCAATGAAGCGCTTGACTGGGGCACCCGCTTCCGTGTATGCATCCTGCTCCTCAAAACCAGACTCTCCGCCGATACTATCGCTTTCTGCCATGCTTGTGATGTTACTGGATCGCTCCTCGTCTTGCCCATGGTGTCCGTGCCCGTGATTCCGTTCTTGATGACGCCGGGTGGGAGTATCAAGGGGTACTAACATATACGTCATTCTACTTATAAAGTGTACTGCTTGAGCAACAATCGTAGATTCTTCGATGGTTACACTAGACTTTAATTTCTCCTGACTCATTCCTGTAGCCATTCGAAGTTGTTCCGCTGCTATCTCCAGCGCTGAGTATTCTGTTCGCCGAGGGGGTGGCGGTATAGGAGGGGGTGTGCTTGGTTCTGACTGAGGTATTGGAGGGGGAGGGCCAAGGGGAACATGACTTGATTGAGAAAATGAGGAGCGTGCCGACATGCCATATGGAGAATCCCTTTCGCCACGCTCCTGTAATTCCGCCGAGCGCTCGGCACTTTCCCTGCGTTCAATTATAGATGTGCTGGTTCGTAAGGGAGGTCTCGTGGGTGTACTGCCACTCTGCTGGTATCCACATTCTCTTCCTATCCCCACCCCGTCACCTGCTCCTCCCCCGCCAGGGACAGTCTCATGCATGTATTGATTATTGTTGAGTATGCTCCCGTTGAATGAGTTGCGGGTAGCGATTGTGTGATTCCCAGCGAACTTCATTTTCACCATGTTGTTATTCACAAAGTTGTTTGCAGCGTTGTTGGTTGTTGAGTAGCCCATGGTGGCGGCGGCGGTGGTGGTGTTATTATTGAGGCTGTTAGCACTCGTACTTCGTATTGTGGATGTAACAGGGGCTGAGCATGACACATTTTGCGGGATCTGATCAGAGTGATTGAGTCTGCTGTTGAGGTTTGTAAAGTTGGAAATTTCGATTTGCGGTACGTACAGCTTCTTAATCTCCTTCTCGACCTCTGTATAGAAAACTGATTCCCAAAACTGCTGGTTCTTCCAGACGGGATGCTCTTGAATCATGGTGTATGCAAATTGCTTGACGTTTGTGCACAGCTTTCGGTAGAATTCACAAGCCAGAGGAAGTAACGCAGCTGCCACCCCATGCTCGTCCATGACGCTCACATCCTGCAACGCGCAGTGCATCAACTTGACCACCATATCAAACTGTTGTGCATTGAGAACCGCCTTCACCCCAATGATATAATTGCCTAACTCACTACACAACACTAGCTTGGCGGTGTGGTTCTTGAGTGCTCTGGTCACAGCATGAAAGGTTTTCCTGGCATCTGAAATCTTATTGTCGAATATGCACCCAATGCAGTTTCGTAAAACTTCTAGTCTTCTCGCCGAGTTGTCAACAAGTTGCAACTGTCTGGGGTCCATAAGGTCGACTACTTTAGGGCCAATCGGTACTAGTCTTGGATGTATTGCTTTAGAAACGCCTGGCGGATATCGGATGCCACTCTGTGCGGAATTCATGTGTTTTGACACTCCTTCGTTAATGACTTGTGTCACTGTTACTGGATCAATTTGAGGAAAGGCAGGAGTGTGGATTCGCATGTGCGCCCCATCCGGAGGCTTTATAATCTTAGGAACATATGGTGTTGGACTAGGGTTCTCGTTTTGTAGGAGAAGCGTTGCCAATTCTTGAATGTGGCTAAGAACCAGCTTGGGGTCTTCCGCTTCCTGTCTGATTTGCTCTTCTAGCTGGCTATACAGATCATCCCACAAATCACAAGCCCTCCATGGGTGACCCCTCTCGGAAATGAATTGATTAAAAAACATACAGTCCAACAATCTAATTACGAACTCATTGTCACAAAGTCCTCGCTTTCCCAGGAACTTGGCCTTATGGAACGTAATAAAGGGTTTAGGATGAATTCGAATGATGATGAGGCAACCACGATACCCTTGGAACAGTTGAGCGAACATGCGAAGGAACACGGCGCGAATCTCTTTGTCCATTTGACACGGAGTGGAACACTTGATCACAAGCGGAGGAAAGGCAAAATCGGCAGAGGCAAGCTCAGGATGCAGGACCATTGACAGCTGGTCCTGCATCTGAGACCACAAAAGTGTAGGCAGCGTAGGTATACTGATTCCATCCGGAACGGCTATCGAGCCACCGTCCAGGTCAGCCACGATCACGTCCATCAGGTCAGTACATTCATGGCGAGCGGAGGAGTGGACTCCGATTATGAAGGGGGTTGGGGAGCATGCCACCTCCGTGATAGACGATGGTAATATAGGGACATACACGTGGGAGTAGCGGAAAGGAAACATAAGGCACGTGAGGGCGTGGCATGCATCCGTCAGTCGACTTATACACGATGAATGAAACAGGATCTTCTGCTCCGTCATCACGGCGCAAAATAAAATGAGAACATTGTTCACTCCCAACTGCTGGAATAATTGTGACACTGTGCTGTTCGACACGGGGATTGAAGACACCAGGGGCATCTGCAGGGCTTGTCTGTCTCCTCCTCCAAGACTGAAACGGACTTGCTGACCACCACACTGTGGTATATGTACGTGACCCAACATATTTCCCACCAGGCTCTCCATGGACACACCCAGGCTTTCCGAGTATGCCGTATAAATCGTGCCCAAACACTGTCGAAATGTTTCTATTTGGTAGAGCCGTGACATGATGACCAGACATTTCGGAGCGTACATGACCAAGTGGTGTGTCGAGGTGGGACTGCTACTGGCACTGGAAGGTGACTGGCGAACAGGGGAATACGACTCTGCAGCATCCTCAAAAGTCTCTTCCTGCTCGTCCACAGGTTTGGATGGCGTTAGCGCGACTGCCTCATGGAAACTAAGACAAGCACAGTAGTGACGATTCCCATTCATATCCGTGAGGACAGAAACGAAAAACTTGGGCTCTTCGCTCTCGAACGCGAGCCGCCATCCTTGAGGCTGGCAGAACAGCTCTATCTCCGAAATGAATGGAACATCTTCCCAGTCCCGAATCGGGAAGCGCTGCAAAATCACTCCACATCCAAGCCCTGCCTTCTGAGGGTCAGCTCGGAATCCGACGACAACAAAGTAGTCTGCCAACCGTATGTGCTGCTCAAACTTTCCTCCCATCTTGTAAGTCTGTCGAGCGAGACACGAGATTGAGACACACAGTCAACATTATTATTATTCAACATCACCTTTATCATCTTATCCAAACCACACAGCTGACTGCGGACTCCACAATCAAATAAATTGAATCCCATAAAAAATGACAAATTATTATTGTTATTATTATCAAATTTCACCTTTTGGACTCACCTGTTGTTCTTTGTTTACACCGTTGACAAACCACTCCACCTCCTCCTCCTCCTCCCCTCCCTGCCTCACACCCAAATCACGCCACAGCCTCCTCTTCCTCCTCCTCCCCCTCCTCCGTGTCCGTTAAGTCCTCACACAAACCACCACTCTTCTTCTTCCTTCCCACTTTGGTCTTCGCATTTATCTTTCTCTTTTTCCTTGGCGATCACACCCCACAACAACTAAACAGAGGATGAGACCTTGTTGAAAACCCCATCATCATCATACTGCCTCCCTCCACACATCCACAACAACTACTCCATTCACCTCGGCAACTGCCAGCAGGACCAAGAAGACTAATTTATAGGATCACACCAAAACAAAAAAACACAAACAAATCAACACTCATCAACACTACAAATTTTCAAACCTAAAAGTATATACTATATTCTTCCCCTTTTTTTTGTCTTTCTTTCTTGTTCGAATTTACTCTACTCAAGTCTCTCTGTCAAATATTATGCATACTCAACAAAAATCTACTACACACGACGACGACGACGATGATGATGTTATAATTCCTATATTACATATTATTATAGTTCAGTTCAGTCAGACTCAAGTCACAAGTGAGAAGAACGAGAGTAGTAGACGATGATGATGAGGAGGATTGAGGATGACTCCACTCGCTCCACACAACCAACATCATCATATCATCATCATCATCGTCATCATCATCTCCATCCCCATCCCCATCATATTAGGTATATACTTATATATAAATATATTTCATATAGGAAGATATTATTGCAATTTACATCCTTACAGAAAAAAAACTCTTTTTTTTAAAAAAAAATGTATTTACTACCGTATGTAATGTAATCGTAATGTATGAATATATATATCGTTCTCGTTCGTTATCTGCCTGCCTGCCTGCTGATGACTAAACCAAACCAAACCAATTTTTATTATTATTACATATTATTCTTATTCCCTATTCTGCTCTCGGTCTTGACTAGTCTGCCTTTTGCCTCTGCTCCATTTAATACACGCAAGAAGAAGACTATAATATGCACATTTTTTTTAGTCATAGTCATATGTATATAAAATACTATGTTACCTATATATGTACTATGTAATGTAATACTAATGCTCTCTGCTTTTTAGCCCTCTCTGTGTCTGTCTGTTGTCCGATGAGGATGATTCAATGATTCCCTTTTTGCTTGCGTACGTACATTTTGTTTTGTTATTTGCATGTTTTTTTTTTTCTTCTTTTTTATCTGTTGGATTGACAGAAAATTGAACATTCCCTGAACTATCCTTTCACCACCACCGCCCCGTCGTCGTCGTAGTAGTTGTATTATTACAGCACCGTCCGTGGTGTCCGCTGTTTTTCTATACCCTCCTGCTGCCTGTTGTGCTGTCTTGAAAAGGGGTTTAACATTATGTACATACATACATACATACTTTTACTCCATAATATTCGGTGGTGGTGGTGGTGTGGTGAGCAAGCTGAGTGACTATGCCTCCACAAACTCGCCCAACATATATTGTAATTTATAGTGGAAAAAAGAGTAAAATTATCCTATAAAATATGAAATACAGAGAAGAGGAACAAAAAAATACACATGTTATATATATGCATCTCCTCTCCGTCATTTAATCATCATCACTATCAGTAGTAGTATCAGCAGGCAGGGATATATAGGCACAACAAGAAGAATCCTCATACATTCTCTTCTCCTCATATTCATGCACATAAGGACTAAGGACTGACGGACGGAGATAGGATAGGAGATACCGATGCACAAAATAAACAGACAGAGAGAGAGAGAGAGCATGTTGTAATGTAATACATAATACCTTGCCGCGATGATGTGATACACAGACACAACCCGACGGATTAGTGCATTTTCAAAGGGAATTAGTGAGAAAAGAGAATGAGGGAAGAAGATGCTCAGTTTCAGTCAGACTCAACTCAACAAAAGTCTCTCTCACTCACAGAATTATCAGTGAATAATGCATTGCTCAATATGTTCATGCTCTCAAAGTAAGCAAGTACACACAAATTTTAGTTGTACGTTACATGATACATGTCGTGTGTTGCAATGTTGGTGTGACTTTTGAGAGATCACAGACAAGCTAAACTAACGAGAAGACTGTAAAAGTCAAATAGGTAACTTGCGTTCAAGCCGTCATAATGTGGAGAGACATGAGATGACTCGACAGGAGATGAGACAAAATGACATGTGATGTCATGTCAAGTCATGTTATGTCATGTCGAGTCATGTTGTCATGTCAAGTCATGTTAAGTCATGTCAAGTCATGTTATGTCATGTCGAGTCATGTTGTCATGTCAAGTCATGTTGTCATGTCAAGTCATGTTATGTAATGTCATGTCAAGTCATGTTATGTCATGTCGAGTCATGTTGTGTAATGTCAAGTCATGTTATGTTATGAGGATAGTCGAAGGATAGCCACTTGACCTGTATTGAAGATTTGAAAATTTGAAATCGTCGTACCGTTAAAACGGTTACGTAGTATTTCAAAATATTGTCACCATGATTATCAGTGTTCAAATATCTGTCGAATGACGTATCACATGATATATGTTGCCATAAGAAAAAAATTAAGTAGTAACGGTTTTTAACGGTTGCCGTTGATGAAAATGGCTGAATAACACTGTCGATCAATACCCCACTTGACCCGTATTGAAGATATACAAATTTGAAATCGCCGTACCGTTAAAACGGTTAAGTAGTATTTCAAAATATTGTCACCATGATGATCAGTGTTCAAATACCTGTCGAATGATATATCACACGATATATGTTGCCATAAGAAAAAAATTAAGTAGTAACGGTTTTTAACGGTTACCGTTGATGAAAATGGCTGAATAACGAACTCGTCCTAGATAAAGTACTGGTAATGCCAGTGGTGAAAGAATTTTTCGAAAATCTTAAAAACTGTGGCTGCTAGAGTCGTCACATCCAGACAGACAGACAGACAGACAGACAGACACACAGACAGACGGGAAGGTAATCGCAATAACTTGCTAAGCAAAGCTTGAACGCAAGTTAATAACCAGGGAAACAAATATTATTTGATGATGATTATATGATGATGATGATGATGATGATGATGATGAGCACGAGGAACGAGGACGAGAGGGAAGGAAAGGAGAGTGAATCACGTCGCGTACAGAAGTCCAGAACAGAAAAGATGCATACAAAACTCAACTGTCACACACTCTTGTCGCTTGAGTCATCAATCATCATCATCATCAATCTGCAAAAAAAAAACAATTTTTGTGCAAGGGAGGGTGCAGGTCAGGTGTTAATATTTACTATATTTACTAGCAGTAGTAGTGTTGAGTGGAGCCTCGCACCGCACACTCGTCGTCGGTCGTCAGAATTAATCAGAAGAGAAAGAAGGCTGTGAAACCCACTTTTACCTTGTTCGTGGAGAATATTATTATAAATATAAATATTTCCTCCTGGATAAGGCCAATTTCTCCCTCCCTGAGCAACTTTCAACTAGTTAATTAGTTACTAATTATCAAGTCAGGTTTTAGACAAATTATTAGCAGTGAAGGAAACTTTATTATGAGGATGGCGCAACCCGGAGGAAATGACGCCAGCAGGATCATGTTTGGTGTACACTCAGTTAGCATTAGCGTCGGTGAAGATGTAAGTTTCCGTCATTTCCTTCCACCTTGTTTATAGTACTATTAAATTGCACCTTTTTGGGGTCGTCGTCGGCGCCGGCACCGCCACCCCACAACGCCAGTGTTGTGAGAAATTTAATTATTATTACGTTTAAGCTGAGGAAATGGTGACCTTGCTTGACCTGGCTGAAGAAGCTCCTTCGTTTTATTAGAAGCATGAATGTCAAATGGCTTTTCAAAAAAGTTTTAAAATTAATTAAATTGCAACATATCATGTGTTATTTTTGCAGCAGTTGATGGGCCTCTTGAAGACTGGTCAGCGGGGAAGCGATAACGTGGGCGATTCCCATGTTGAGGGCGAGATTAGTAATGGGGAGTTGGGGATAGGCGGAGGAGCTAAGAAGACTGAGACATCATCGGAGGCCGAATTCGATGAGTCTATCATGACAACTATTGTGAGTATGAAGTTTTACTTCAGTCAGTTCATTCATATATTTCAAAGTACGTAGAGAGTTTTACCGATTTCATTGATTTAATAATGTTAAATTGTTAAAATGCTTCGCTTGTTGTCATGAGTGCAGACAAGGGATCTGAGTGCAGTTGGTCGAAAGTTGATTGGTGCTCTCATACCAAATTGCGGCAAGAATGTATTGATGAAGGAGTGTACGTGTAAAATAACATTTATAAAATTACTTTAATCATTATTATTAGTTAGTATTATATCTGTATGGATGGACTAGTCTAATGTGTACTGTTTATTGTTATTCGTTATTATTAGGGGATCTGTGGGGACCTTTAATTCTCTGCACTTACATTGGGCTGTAAGTATTTCATGTTTCTCCACTTAGCGGTAACGGGCGACTTTAATTTCGGAGTAGAAATGTTACTAATGTTTGTTCATTTTTTGTTGTGGCAGTATGTTACAGGGTATGGGTACCGGTCAGCAGCTCGCTCAATTGTTTATTCTTGTCGGTTTAGGTACTGTAGGAGTAACTTATGAGTTGATTAACATGTCTCACGCAACACTGTAAGCTAACACTGTACTTTATAACGCGTACATTTAATATAATATAGGTATAATGTATCTTGTCAATGCAAGCATTTCCTTGATTTTTGGATATTATAGGTCAATATTCCAGTCAGTTTGTGTTCTGGGGTATTCGCTCGGTCCACTTGCACTCTCTGTCACATTGTTCGAATTGATGCAATTGTTCCGAATGAAGAACGGCACTACCTTTATGCAGCTGCTAGTAGTCGTGGGATGCGTTGCGTGGAGTAGCTATTGTGAGTAATGCGCCTTACAATTTACATATAATAGCAAACTTTAGATTAAATGACGTAAACAAAAGTAATCGAAAATGCGAAAAAATATTTTGATCTAATTTAATAGTGTCATCTAAAGCTCTATGGAACACTGCTCCAAAGGAGAAGCGCTTCACGATGCTGGCTCCAATCATTGTTCACTTCAGCTTGGTAGGACTCCTCATCTTCTTTACTTCCGTGTCCCAATAGCTAGCAGTAGTTTTCATCTATGGTTCTTAATCAAAAATTTTGTGATATGATATGAATGGTATGTGTATTATCCTGTGATAATCGCCAAACTTGGGAATATCTGTCTGTCAGCTCTCGTTACTCATGTGTAAAACAAAATCATTTTGTGTGAAAATAATAATTGTCCGATGGTTGCCTTCTTCAGAATGTATTGCTAATAAAATGATAGTTTGTCAGTATCTGTAAAAATGTTTTGATAATTTACTCTCACTTTTAAGGATAGTTGCATTCTTACTATATAGTATAAACAAGGCTTCCCCAAAAACCAAAGCAAAAAAGGGCTTTCCAAAGTTGTATATCTAGTATTCCTTGCAGCACTTTCCTACGTTCCAGTAGTTTTATATAAAACTTTAAATAATTAAGGATAATTAGTAAATTTAATAATATAACTTTAATTGTACGTGATTTATATGTATGTATATTTTTGTGTCCAGTGAGTCAATCTTGTCCAATTTATTGTTGCAACTTTTTTACTTTATACCTTTCTGCATGTCACCTCACTCACGCAGCTAAGTACCAACAACAAACCCTGTCAGCCAATTTGCCATTAACAGGAAAAAAAATTATATATTGTTAATTGAGTCATTATAAGGATGAGTCTTTCCATGCCGTCCACAAACCCAATGCTAAATCCAGTGGTATGAAACCATCAAAACTATAATACCTAGTTCAAATTGATATAGTGGTTCATAAAAAACGAAAGTACTTATGATACTTATATATCTAATACAAATGATTTTACCAGGATTGTGATATGGATAGATTCTGGATACGCTTTTCGACGTGTGTTTAAATGCAACCCAGAAAGAGCTTTCCCAGTTCCGTCTCGTTAGAAAAGCCTGGGAAAAGACGCCAGGGAGAGCATGGCGGCGCTCATTCACAAAACTAGCTATCCTCCCAAATGACATTAATCTGCATGCAAATGTGCCCTTGGAAACGTCTACGAAATGAGCACAATGCAGATATGCACAAATTAATTAAAGAGGGAAACCCAATTCCTCAAACTTTGCTTGTCAAACGGAAGCATGGTCAGTCTAAACTCAGAAAAAATCACTAAAATATAGATCAATTCCGTTGTGGAATATAGTTTCCATAAAAGAAGAATGGAAATGGAAAAAGTATACCTAAGCAAGAGCTTATTGACTTTGTGACTAAAGCACGTACAGATGATTTTTATATACTTTTATACTAGGGTTAATATTTAGTTAGTATAGCTTAAATTATATTTGTATGGTATATTTGCATTTAATGTGCCAGAGAGATTTTAAGAGATAACGTATCTGAGTTACATCCACACATTTTCTTAAGGAAAATATGAGTGATGAAAATGAGAATTTTTGTTTTAGTGTGTATAGATATAGTTTAAACAAATCGAATACTTAATTACTATCCCATAGTTTTACTTGATTTTAGAAATCTCAAAAAAAGATTAATCTCAAAAATTAACTGACACTTTGATACCAGCAGTGCAAAAAGTCTGGACAATCCAGAGGTGTCTGACGAGAAAAGTATCCATCCCCCACGATGAAAACCTCTTGATTAATACGATACGTCTTATATAGAAACATTTTTGCTAGTTTAGATATATAAAATCTTTACTGCGCAGAAACAATCTCCAAGGTAGTTAATATTTTAGTTCATTTTTAGATGCAAAAATTAGTCATGACAAACTGTTGTGGGGTGCTTTTACACAAGTTGGATAATAAAAATCTCGTACAACAAACAAGGTGGCAATAAGAAAGATGATGTCCTTTGACAACAAACCTGGAGTCCGGAAACCATTGGACGTTTTAAACATTTAACATGTGCTGCATGGTAATTAACGGTGGTTGTCAAGGTTTTCCCACGATGTTTTCGCATTGCATTGCATAAAGTTGTTGAAACAGTATACAAAGACTCTGGGAGCCCTCGTCGAGCTATCTATTGTGGTTGCAGAAAAAAAGACTCGCTTCTCCAGGGAATGCATGTCCAGTTTTTCATGGAGGAGCTCTGGAGAGCGTGCCCTTTGTTTACTCTAGCAATATACAAATACCCCCTGCTCCACATAGAGTTTGTAACCACTGCACTACACGAAGAAGCCCTTAAACACGGCTTTCCCAAAATCCAAAAAAGGGGGTTTCAACATTGCATGCATTGCAGTCATGCTCTGCAACTCCTTCCCGTGTGTGGTCTAGTCAGAGTTGTGTACTTAAAAGTTTTTTTATTCTTCAAATGAATAAACAATACTTTTAGTCATTAGTTATTTAATAAAATAGCTTTTTAATTGTACGTGATTTATATATTTCATTGTCCAGTGCGCCAATCTTGTCCAACATTCATAGTTGCAACTTTAGCTATTTATTTTCTGTGACTTCTTCATCCTCCTGTGTCCTGCTGCATCCATCCCTCTCTTGACTCACTGTCTCCTACACCTACAACCAACCCTGTCAGCCGATTTTCATTTAACAAGCTATTAAGCTAATTAAGCTGTTAATTAACTCCACTGTGCACTGACTGATTACTCTTGACTTGTCACCAGTTTGTCTGGTGCGACGAAGGAAGAGGAATTTCGATGGCTTATAATAATAACGCATCTACGCACCCAATGCTAAATTCAGAGGTACGAAACCATATCAATCAATTGCTTTTTAGGTTTTAATTGCAATTAAAAGCGTCATACTTATGGGTTGGAGTCGCGCGGAGTGTCGAAGTGGCACGGAACAAATGTTATATGGCAATTTGAGTGATTTTTGTAAAGATAATAATTTTGCTGTGATTTATGGAAAAAAGGTGCTGGATATGCTTTTGGAAGCGTGCGATGACCAGAATGCTACTACTACTCAAGAGCTTTCGCAGTTCCGTCTCGTTTGCACCAACTGGAACACGGCGTCACAGAGATTATGGCGGCGCTCATTTACACAACTAGCCATCCTCCCAAAAGACATTGTTTTGGGTAAAGACACAACCCTGGCAAGTCTCCAGCAGTCCTCCGACTCCACTCGTGTGGAAGTAGGATTGAATCAATTTCTTGAATTGATCAGGGCAGAGAAAAACAACAGGAGGGATGTTAATTCCCTGGGTAGAAAGCTATTTTGCAATTTTCATCTAGAAAACTGGACCTCTGACATGTCACTGGCCGCTAGGGAGGAATTTTGGAGAGAGTGCGGCTCCTGGATGAAACAACTCAGTTTCTTTGGATGTAAACTGTATGATGACTTGGACCATTTCAGAGACATTATTTTCAGGCACACTCCAAACCTACAGAAGCTATTTTTGTTTGTTCCGTGGTTCCGGCCAAGTGCATCCTCCGGAGGAGCAAGGCAGTATCCTGTCCAAACCAAACTCGAGGAGTTGGACATATATACTCCCAAATCGGAACCCAATTCCCCATATTGGCCTCTTCAATGGAGCGAAATACTCGCATCATTCCCGAATCTCAAGGTACTACACGTCCCGATCGTCTTCCCTTTCCTATTTTTTTAATTTTGAATTCTTCTGTTCTGTATATTTATATTAATGTTTATGCGTGGATTTTTGTTGTTCCATGTCTCAGACACTAAAGTTAGAAAGAATGCCCGCTGCTGAAGTAGAAAAATTGCTCCGTGCCATTATCTCGCGAAAAAGGGACGGAGCTCCGGTTTCACTTGTGGAGTTAAAACTACCGAATGAGTAATACCTAAAATTACATTAACACAAAAAACTAAATTTTAAGTACTTATTCTATTTCGATTATATATGCATACGTACGTAGCTCAATTTTTCACGGCCCCATGAAAATTTTTTGTAGTAGATACTACGACCAATCCATTGTGGATCTTTTTCGAGAGGCAGCTCTCCCTTTGGAAAGTCTTTCCATTGATTATCCGGGTTACGTTGGAAACGCTGCACTGAGCCAGCTTCTAGGATTGCACGCCACAACACTCCAGAAGGTTTCCTACATCACGCCCAGTCGCGACCCCAATGGCCTTTTAGGGGGTAGCTTACAAGTTTATTATGAGCGTCTCGCAAAATTGGAAATTGCTGTGGGTATGGCGCCGGATTTTAGTTTTTTGCAGTACACGCCCGCCCTTGAAGTACTTCATTTGATAAGGTCGGATTGGTCGGGGAACTCCTCCGAGGGCACAGGCTTGTTCCAGCATGTCCAGCCTGTCATCACCCGTCCATCGCCCCGCGGCTCAGGTGTTGCTAATGAAGAACTACGAATGACACAATTGACGGAATTCAAAACACCCTTTTGGATTGACGACCGGGAGGGACTTTTAAAGATGACAAAGTGGATGCCCTTCGTAGCTCGGCTGAGTGTGCCTCTGAGCAGAGCGACTTTCCAGGTGGTGTGTACAGCCTGGAAGGACACTCTAAAGGAACTTGATTTCCCGGAGGGAACCCAGATTGGGGATGAGGAGCTTACTGGAGTTCCTCCAGATGCCAATGGTAGCCAGGCAGAAGAATCTGGTCAAGAGGAGCGACCTCCCAACATTACAGATTTGAAAGGTATAGGTATATCCTACCCTCTCTAACTAGTTATCTTGCTAACTTTTCATTTAAGTATTTAGTGCCATAGCATATCAGCTTTAAAAAATTACAATTTTGCTCTGTAGAACTGGAGAAATTCTCACACAGCAACAATAGACGTCGGGCTAATACGGATTGGGCGCCGATGACTTTTTCCGACCATGCGGTTAGACACGGATTCCTGCTCCTACCTCACCTTGCGAGTCTTCAATTGTTTGTCAAGCATGGGGTAAGTGTTGGATGTACTGATCGTGAGAAATCTATATTTATTGAAATTTGAAATCTACACAAGTTGTTTTTAGTCTGTGGCTTATTAGCACTAAATGAATGGGTTTTTTTTTGGGTTAACATGAATTTTTAACATGTTTTGCAGTTTCGGGATACGGCAAGTATCATTAGGGATCTGCTGCAGGAGAAAATTCGTAGCGGCTTGAAGCTTGATGTCCGCAAATAAGTATATGTCTACGACATCTCCGGGTTTTAAAGTTTTCGTATAACATGCTGAGTCATCCGATGGAACATACTAATCTTAAGTTTTGCAAAAGCATGCTGAATAAGCTAATTCATTGTACATTAGTATTTTTTTTTCAATCTGTATGACTTGAGTTGAGCCATTAATTTTAATGGAGGATTACGAAGGAGGAGGTATGCATGATGTAATATTTCAGACTAACAAAGAGGTATTGGGAGTTGTATAATTCGTATGACGAAGTGAAATATGGATTTACATGTAGTTTCCCATGAGTAATTCGAAAACGATGTCCGTTTTTCGGAGTGGGGGGTTGTTTAGCGGATATGGTGGTTTCCATGGTTCAACCCTACCATATACTGTATATAGGGAAAATTATTCATAAACATTTTATGGTCCAGTTTTGTAGAGCTGAAAAACTTTGCCTGTCAAAAGGAAGCATGGTCAGTCTAAACTCGTAAATAATTTTGTAAATATGACTAAAATATAGATCAGTTCCGTTGTGGAAATAGTCTCCCAAAAAACAGAATGCAGGATGCCCAATACCAAATATTAGATGAAAACGTGTGTAACAAATTATTTTTTTAAAAATGCTGGTATAAGTATTAGCGAGTATGAGTTACCTCCAGTAATAGTCATATTTCGCGATATAATTTTTTATTTCAAAGGGAATGTCTCAAAATCCCTTTATCCTAGACCCTCCAAATTTTTTTTTACCCTGGGGGTTTCATAGGGGAGTAGTAAACTTTGGCTGCTGAATCTCCTGGTGGTGTTAGATTTGTGATACGTGGGCTGAGATATTGTTTACTTTCGAGTTTTTAGTGTAAATGGGGAACCCCCTTTGATATAGTAGACCGGTAGGTACCCCAAGTAGTGTACTTATAGATTTGTTACCTTATGCTGACTGACTACGTGTAGTGCAACCCTAGCTAACATTACCTAGGTCACTTAGGATACCCATAGAAAATATTGCCTAGCCCCACCTCAAACACTCCACCCATGCCTAATGTACCGTACCCCCACATCACATAGTACGCCCCTGAAAGGAATACGCTACATTATATAGGTAATAGGTATATGTACGTCAGTGGGAGTGGAAAGCACAGCGTAATATCCGGGCGGATTTATAATTTTCAAAGATGTTCTGGAATTATGCAAATGAGCTAATTTGCATATTTTGGAAAATATTTTTATGCTACGCTATTAATCTTTATGAAAATAAAATTAGCTCATTTGCATAATTACAGTTTTTTTAGATTATCTCGAAAACGAGGGTGGTTCGCGGGGCGGGGTAGACTAGGCGGATTAGGCATCTACGTCTCAAAATACATCTACATACCGAGTTTCAGCCAAATCGTATGTAAATAAAGTGATAATAAGTGATATAATAAGTGATTTTTTCGGATTTGATAATAATATGATTATGGGTTTGATATTTGAATGAAATTTGTATTCTTTTATTTTCTAATATTGAACGGTACCACTTGTTTTTGCAAATAAGTTGATTAGCATGAGTTTAAACGAAAAAGTAGCAACCGTGCTTAACTCAGTAAGTTAAACTTATACATAATTGATGTGTCACGTATTAAGTAAACCTTTGTTGACATCTCGGGGTCAGGGGTCACTTTACAATTTTAAAATGTGGTAAATTGTTTTCTATATTTTGATTTGGTAGTACATGCTTGGTTTGATGAACTCCTCCATGAGTTATAGCTGCATAATTATGCAAAACCGAAAATTGCGGTAAAAATTTGTCATTTTTGACTTTTAACCTTAATTTTAAAATGAGGGAATGAAAATTTTAGAAATAACTCTGTGATAGACACTTCCCCAGTTAATTGCGAGTAGAATGATACCTTATACGTTGCTGTACGACCAGAAATAAAAAAGCATTTTGATGCACAAACCAAAAAAATCTTTCGTATTTTAATATAATAGATTACATTGTTTTTGTAAATACCACCATATTATTTGGCTTCTGGTCTTCTTATTAATGTCACCATCAATATAGGTCCTGATAATAGCGAAATACTTAGCAAGTAATGTCTTTACAGATTATTGAACTCTTGCAGTTACGAACGATTTAACGTCTCATCTAGTTTTACTGTAGCCTCCCAACACACACGTCAAGCTATACACAAGCGCATGTAAATGTGTCAAAATGTGATACCTATATCACGCATTTTGCAACAATGTGGTGTTATAAATGTGCCTGTTTTATAAATTTACTTTATTTTATTCTCAAAAATGGCCAGGTAAAATATAGCAATTAAATATATGCAAGTATATTTCATAAAATACATTTAATACACAAAGTACATTTACTGATGTACATTATCCTTGTAGCAACTAACGAAGCTTAAAATCTGTTGAATTCTCAGAAGGGTTAAAGTCACCATCGCATGCCGCCTTTGTTTCATCGCTTTTATCTAAGCAGTCAGGTTTTCCATCACAAACCTAATATCCATAATCAGACAAACTATATAGTATACATACCTACATCCTGTTTAAATCGACGACTCACATCACATTTCAAAAGACGCATGCATACATTAAATATCCAATCGCTTCACCAACGTAAACGTTTTTTGAGGAAGTGATGATAACGCGCTAAATTAGTGTCATGCGAAATAATAATAATATGTAATACTAATAATAATACCTTATCCCCCGGAATGCAAGCTCCATACAAACACTTGAAGGAGCCCAAAGAGCAAATGTGGTCTTCGCAAAGACCTCTTGTCTCGTCAGATCCATCAGGGCAGTCAACCTTTGAAACATAGTTCAATATATGACAACAATTACGAATACGAATAATATTGCCTATAAATTCCAGACACCATCCAAGTCTCCAATCACATTCGGTAAACAAAATAATTTCAAATTTGGTTATGCATTGGTAAATGAATGTTAATTTACTAAAGATTGATTGAATTTATCCCGTGGCGGAATGCACAGCAATTAAATAGGTATTCACATAATTTTGCGGTAAAATAAAACTTGTGAGTAATCTCATCGACATTGCATTGCAATTGTCCGTAAACATGACAGGCTAACTGACTTACTCCTTGTCAAAAAAGGTTAGAAAATCTTTGTAAGTCTTTTGGCGATAACTTTTAGTCACCATGATTGTATTTTGATATGGCAACGGCTACTAGTTAGCACTAATCACCGTACGACAGGTACAGCACGAGCCGCCTAATTAATTTTGAATTTTTAGTATCCGAACCTTTCCATTACATTGCATGGCCAACGGTCGACAACCGCCGTAATCGCAGCGAAACTTTTTCCCAAGGCACCTGAAACTCAAAAATTAAAGACATCCCATTGTAATATATGGTTGACTCCAAAAACCATTTGTGTCCTCTCTAATTTGTACAATCGAACCTATTCTTTCTGCAAATGTCACTAGTCTCATCGCTTGAGTCGTAACAATCGATCCGCCCATCACAAAGGTGCTTTGGAGCAATGCATCCTGTGTGTGACACATTAGAAAGTTCAAAGCGTTACCACCAAGCCTTGTAAAAAGTATAGTATCCTTCTAAAATAAAGTTTTCTACTCTCGTACCTCCAAAACGACATCGGTACATTCCCGGAGCGCACTCTTGTACCATATTTTTCGTTAAATTATTGTAGTTCCCAGAGCAAAACTGAGTATTCTCTTCGGATTCATCCTTACAATGTCTCTCAGAGTCGCAAACATCCAATGCTACATGCAGTATAACATAAACATAATATAATACTTCAATTCTAATGCACCCTACGAATTTCTTTTACGGAAATAACTAGGTCGCGTGTAATTTTCTTTTTTTTTTGTTATTATCAGTTACAGACCTGCCACACATGTTTTTCCGTTACGACAGCGAAACTGATTCGGTCCACAGACACGCTTTGACTCGCTCACATTTCCAACAAGTACAGAAACAAGAATCCCAGCAGCAAGCACTAAGGAACTCGTCGTAATTGTCGCTCGTTTCCACATGTTTCCACTCAATTAGGATTTTATTATTAGTATTATTATTCTCCCAATTTATAGCCACAACTTGTAATAAACTAACTTTGCGCGTGGTGTGGTCAGCATAAAGAGTAAAACTGCAATGGACGCACACTCTCAAGCCGTGTGATTTAGAGATGCGGAAAAACTCTTCTCTTGTATATAGCTCTCTAGACGTTTTGTAGTGAATATTGAATATTTTAATATCGGACAGTCGAGAGCGGACCAATGAACTTGTCCACATTACAGTTAAACATCACCCGCAGTCAACCGGTTCTTTCCTTCATACAATTCATTACATGACAAGAATTTCATAAGTAGGGTTTATGTTCCCTGTTCATTGTAGTCATTCATCAAAGTGACAGCAGGGACAAAAAAAAACGTAAAAAATTTTCTTCAGTCAGGCGTTTGCCAAATCCCTCGTCCCATTGACCATACACCACACAGTTTTACAGTATGGATATGGATGGATTAAGGCAAAGATGACGCGACAGCGATGATGATGATGGTGATATTATAGCATAATATCATGTTCTTGTTGTGTCTACAATCTCTTAATATAATCACTTAAAGCAATCAGCAGATTAACAGGTTAACTGAAAACTCCTTGCAACTTACAAACCTACTTACTCACTACAAATTGTATATGCAACCCTCGCTCTCGCGAACAACAAAATCATGCACATCATCACATCATCGTCATTTCCCTGCCCTATACTTTGTTGTTTATAGCATGCATGTTTTTAATACGCTAAATTTGACGACTAAACTGACTTGTAAAGACAACACACACGCATTTTGACTGAGGAATTATTGTAATAATAATAAAACTTGAATGCCAGCATTTGTCCTTCTCTGGGTGGAAAAACAAAAATATTGTGAGTGCTTTAATTAGCAGATTATATGGTCTGCTCTTTGCTATACTATTTACGCCATGTAAGATATTAGTTCGCTCGGTGTAGTTATTACCATCATCCATCACATTTGTAAGTCCGTGCCTCGTCTTGTGGATAGCTTTTAAAAGTTTTAAACTGTTTAATTACGAGAATAATTAATCGCGCACTCTTCCACACATCCACGCGCTTAGTTACAATGATATATATGAAGTGTAGATAGTGTATGAAAATCAAACATGCTACCAGTTTATAATCCCTTGTTATCATATTGAATATTATTCATCCTCCTTGTGAATCCTCATTAATGTGAATAATACTGCCTGCATGCTCATGATCAGTATCGTGATCGTTCAATGGTTTCTGCGTTTACTTTGCTAATCCTTTTTTACCGTCTTGCAGACTTTGGATGTTTGTAACCTGTCCTCTGAAGTATTGGGTTTTGTGCTACTATCAATTTATCCGATTTGAATTTGCATACCTACATACATAGAACATAATTCGATCGACGGAGCTTTATGTGCGGAATTGCAAAACTGAAGCAAAGCCAGATATATATTTAATCTTTGGACGATGGTCATGTGTCTCTCCAGAAATCACAGTTTGCTTCTACCTAATCACCTACAACCCTGCAGATGCTATTTTATTATGCTGCGTAAATCTGATAGCTGATAATTGCACTAAAAATGCAAACTTTAATTATCCTTTATCGTACCATTTCAAACTTTTTAATCCTTTACTGACTCGACTGGAAACTTTTGACAAGAAATTTGTGAGCTTTTAACTTGCAATTTATGTTTATCTTTTGTGGTGAAAGATATATGGTCCCACAATGGGGAATTTATTTAACCCTTTAAGAAATTCACAGACAAATTGTTTATATTTAAACCATTATTACTTGATGGTTAACATTTATATAGGCGTGGCTTATGGCGCAGTCCATAAGAAACCGATAGCTTATAGTCTAAAAATCTAACCATTTGCTAAATAACTTTTAAAACTACCCCCTATAACATACTGACCGAACTAAAAATGTATGTATAAGTTATTAGTTCATAATTTATTCATAATTCATAATTCAAAATTTATTTTGCATTCTTTCTTCTCTCCCACCACCGCTTCACATTGGTGTAAATGCATTGGATGTAGACTGAATGATGAGGTTCACAAAAGGGATCTCTTTCTCTAGAAGCTGCTTGTCGTCGTTACTAATCTATAAATATATGAACAATTTATTTATCATATCATCTTTCGAATGGTATAAGTATATCTTATTCTTTATATTTACTTATTTTTAACTCCGCTGTCAATATAATATATATTATGGTTGTTTGCACTTACTCCGCAGCATCTTATTTCCAGCTTTTGCAACCGTGGCAGCATAAGGAAGCCGTCATCCACTGATTTTCTTGTGAATACACCCTTAGGCAACGGTATCCACATCCCTAAAACGGTGTCCAGCTTAAAGCTCCTCAACTCTGTAAAACATGTGGATAGTCATCCATATAAACAGGAAGATTCGTCAATAATATTATGCAAATGTGTTTCAGAATTAGCTAATACACTTACTTTTAAGATTAGTTATGTTCGGCTTGCCATTTATCCCCTGAAGCTTTCCACTTTTATGGTAAATCCCCAATATGCCGCGCTCATCAACTTCATCCCCGTAGACCCCAAGGTGTTCCAGACTAGGCCACTTCTGGCATACTTCCCGAAAAGAAGCATTTGTTAGTCTAAGTTCCAGGTGGGTGAGGTTGGGTGTCCACTTCCGCATAATTGTGACCTGCTTTGGGTCCAATGGGTCCTTAAAATAATCGCAGTTAAACTGACGTAATGAGGGTAATTTGATCTTCCAGGCACTCCTAAAGACCGGCTCGAACTCATTCGAAAAGCTTCCATGGTCTCGTTGTAAGTCAAGCGTCTGCAGGTGGGGTAGCTTCTGAATCTGGCGAAGGAATGATAGGTCCCGGAATGGGCATCCCCGCATATAAATGTATGTTAGGTTTGTCATTCCTGCCAAAGGAAGTTCCTTGAAGGGCTCATTCCTATAGAATGCCAGCCTCTTTAAAGTAGCTGCCTGACAGGTTATGGCTCTATGGACAGCGTTCTCTTCGAGTTCATTGGTAAATCGAAACGAAAGGGATTCAAGGTTCAGACGTGCATTCTGGAACAAGTTAGCAACTAAGTTCGACATTTGACCGAAGTGGAACGTGTCCACAATACTCCAATAGTTCTCTGTGAAGCTGAAGATGCATACCCAAAAGAACACATATTAAAAGTTACGCCTTTTTGGATTATCTACAAGTTATTAGTAAATGATTAATGAATACAAGTATTATTACTCTTTGTCAAACCAACTGATAGACTTCAGGTCACATTTGGTCGCGTCGACGCCACGAATTCCACCAATGGCCTCTAGAACACCCTCCACTTCCAATCTCATGGAATGGCCAAGTTTCAAATCCTTAAAATTAGTGTGATAAATAATCCAGTAGAATTAAAGCAAGATAAGATCCCTCAGAAATGTGTTACTCTTTAGAATTTTTCTAAAAATCTCCTTACCATCAAATTTGGATAGTAGTTAAAAAGAGCTGTCCAGTTAAACGGAAACGGGATCAGAGTCTCGTATGTAGCCAGCCTGAGAGATCGCAAGGATGTGTGTTCTCCTTCAAAGTTCTCTATGATCATAGTATTTGCCCTCAGTGCGTAGGCAGCATCAAACGTGAAATCCAGAGTGTGCAGATTTGGCGTGAGTCTGCACTGCAGAACTTCTAAGAGTCTCTTCAGGTTGCTGGCTTCGTAAAAGTCCAATTTTAGGGTGGTCATCCAGCCTCCAAATATTCTCCAGAATGTCATCAGACATTGGGGGCGTCGAGCTTGACGAAATCGCCAGCCCAACAGGTAAAAATTCCTGTAGTCGGCGAGTAGCGAATCTGGGTGTTCCCGAGTTTGCTTAAGAAATTCTAGCATTTTTCTCGGCTTTAATCTCTGCAAATCACTCGACGGGCCAAAATTCATACGCCCGAATCCGAGAGGGGTATAGTCCCCTCGGGTTATGACCACTGGACCATTTATTTTCTCCCAGTTTAATCGCGCTGCCCGATCCCAGGTTTTACATACGAGTCGATTCTTGTTCAACTCGCGAGCGTCAATATGATGGAAAACCCTCTTCACAACCTAAATTACAGCAGGATTTCTCAATTACCTCGGTTTCTTTCGGTAACGATAAAACCATTCAATGCATGCTAATTTTGGTGTAACAAAATAACTGAAATTGTAAACTACATTTTCCAAACTTACAACGTCAATCAAGAGAGGGTTATTTTCTGGTTGTGCTGAGCCACTTGTCTCGCCTCTTTCATCAGCCATCAGCCGGAGACGTTTTCGAGCCCGTGTTTCCATTCCTATTATTACAGTAACAATTTTCATTTACGTTACAGTGACAGTTGTAGGCAAGAGTATCTCAAAGGTGGAAAGCCAAACATTTCTTAATTACAATGGGTAATATATTGCATAACTGGGCTTTCGACCCTCCCTCACATTTGCTAACCTTTCCCCTGATAATTACTATCAAAATTTGTTGTAACAAAAGGACAATTTGTAATTAATTATTAATGTATAATATTTTCTTACTTTACGATTTAGTTATTCTCTATCTGGTCCTTAAAGGTGGTATATGATAGGTTTAGAATTGAGAAAGCGGATCTGCCAGATTTCGAAACTATTTTTCCTCAAGGTTAAGGAAGGCAAGGAAGTCAAACATGAAGGGCTGGAAGGAACAACCACCCAGCGTCTTCAGACAAGGAATGGAGCCACCACGTAGCCTCTTCTGTAGTTTTGTAAAAGATCGACGCGACGTGGCACATTCCCAATGGAAGATATTAGGTACAATGGCCCATTCTCAATTTAATAGTTTCTTTCCGAGAAAGTACATTAGTCTAGTCACTGCCGTCCAGGTGTGGTGAGGCTGAGGTGGTGGTGCCTGGTTGATGGTGTGAGTGTGTGCGGTGTACATTAAATGCTCAAATTACATTAACTACATACAAGTTGGCGACAATCAAATCGCAATATATATAGATAATATTTAAACTTGTGATTGTGGAATAGTGCGCATCCCTAAAATGCTATTTGAAATAGTATTATGCATATCCATAAAAGTATGAATAGATTGTGCTTATGTACTATTGAATTCTATTATGATTGTCGATATATACTATTGACTATTATTTTGTCCCCATTATTCATCTACACATACATTCAACATTATATACACCACGAGACGCCAAGGATCTGCATGGTTATTTATGATAGAAACGCAAATGGCAATGTAAGAAATACACACTGGTAGAATGCATATGCAATTTTATTGAATCAATCTCCTCTCGCATTGCATTGGATTGGTTGAATTAAAAATGTTGAATTTAATGTAATACGAAAGAAAGCAGTCAGGATTTTATAGAACTTAACTTGCATTTCTTTCCACGGGACATTTGTGCAACTATGGGACTATGCAACGGGATTTTTGTTTTGGAGATTTGTCATAAATGCCCCTTTCCCTTCCTCCCGCATCCCTTTGTAATCATGCCGTTCTTAAATCTCACTTCATTTATCATTATCAGTCATTGGGTGCCACACACCACTGATACTGAATTCTAGAAGAACATGGGACATGTTGATGTTTCCAATATTCATTAAAGGTAAATGAATCAGGTATTTTATTAGTTTGTGTTTGAATCGAAAAGGACAATTTTACCTTATTTGCATGCTTTCGCGACAAGGCAAAGGCAACTTTGAGTCATAAAACGACATCATATAAGTTACGGATATTTTG
The DNA here is from genome assembly GCA_036850665.1 of Dicranocentrus wangi. Classification (NCBI taxonomy): domain Eukaryota; kingdom Metazoa; phylum Arthropoda; class Collembola; order Entomobryomorpha; family Entomobryidae; genus Dicranocentrus; species Dicranocentrus wangi. The sequence continues at coordinate 40,315 of JAANSN010000696.1, forward strand.
ACTAATTGTAAGAAGCAATCCCAAACTTGAAACAAATGCATTGCACGACCGAGTGTTGTGAAATTTAGTTTGAGTTTTCAAAACTTTCTGTAGCTTGCATGTATTCGAGCTGTACTGTCCATTTGGCCAAGGACTATGTTACAAGCAAGGCTTGTGTGTGAAGACATGATTATGTATTTTATTAGAGAAGGACTTGGACTCCCTCGACCTCTAACTCCTCCTGCACGACTTTTGACCACCCAAAAAATTTTTTGCCCTGCTGCACATACTGACAATTCATACGACGGATGTGACGGAATTGAAGGATTTCTTGACAAGACTGACAAGGAGCTTCCGCTGTATCCACAGTTACTTCTGGATTGGTTGGGCTACAACTTACACGCTATGTAAGTTTGTTTGTTTGGTTTGTTTGTCTACGCTTTGTTTGTTTGGAAATATTTAAAGTATGGAAAGCTAGATAATAAAGGAACAATGTTGAAAATGGCAAACATTGACCAGATGGATACGTATTTCCAAGAACATTGAACATTTGTCAAGTCTGCCGACGGACGAACCACGAAAATTAGGTAGATATAGATATCCCGCACTATGCAAATTGTACTTATATGTAGATGATGATGCGAGTTGATAAAGAATTGGAGTCACCACGATATATATTGGCATAAAATCTTTTTTCTTCTTCATGTTTTTCTATTTACAATCCAGCGTCAGCGTAGAAGTGAACATTATTGCACAACATCATTGCATGTAAAACTCATATGAGCATGAGCATGCTTCTTCATAGGTTTCTGCATCTTTTGACGACTACTACTGCACACTAGTTAGAGTAATATATGAAGCATCGTAAAACATAATGTGTCTGAATTCTGCTTATCTGTAGCGTGGTGGCGGTGGCTCAAATTCCTCATCGTCACGTACATGGAGATTAAAATCATAGTGTTCCAGATCCGTAAAATGAAATGAGTAAACTTGAGCTTGAGACATTATGACTGAGACAATAATTGTGTTTACAATAAATAACGAATGGTATTTATAACCCTAGTTGCAGTATGGACTTTAGAGTGCTATTTATTTATGTTATTTATTTATGTTCAAGCTCCTAATATTTTATGCAAACCATGCTTTACAAAATTCTTTTGTTTTACAACAGAGAGGCGGTTTTCATAAAAGCCAATAACAGTCTAAGCGCTACTAATTTTTTAATATTTTTTAACCTGTGACGGAGAAAGTTGTTCAATGTCGTCTTTGGCCTTTTCTCCCACTTTTCGTGAAACAAGGCTGCTTTGAGTTGGGCTTCTTCTTGTACTTTTGCTTTGCCTGTTGGAGAAGGGGTTTAATGTTGGCCATGGAGTCACACTGGGATATCTTATCGAGAAATTGCGCACATGTTATGGTATTGAGATCTTCTTCCTATTAGCACCAAATAGAATTTTTCACAATAAATACACTTTGGATAAATTAGTGCGGAATGGAATGCCTTAAAAAATTAATTCGTGTAGAGAAGAATAAGTTATTATTTATATGACTGCTGGAAATTCACCTTCACAGCTAGACCACAGTCTGTAATCGAAATCCCTGTGAGTCCCATGACCAACCCACCCGCGGCACCACCAGCAGCACCCAGAATTTGATTTATTTCATCTAGGGTATGGTGAACGTTCTCATTTAAGTCCAACGGGGCAGTTGGAACAGACGGAGGTTTCTGTGCAATATTAGCACTAAATGCAACTAAATTTTCTTTCCTTTCACGTAAATGTAGGTATGCCAGATATATTCACTATTTTAATTACATACCGCATATCTTGGAATTCTTTTCCCTGCTTCAGCATCACCAGTACTTCGTTTAATGGCAAAGAGGTCTCTCCGGTTCATATAAACTCCCTGGATCACTGGAGCCTAATCAGAAATGTCACCAATCCATAATTACTTACACAGACGCTGAGTGGAATAAAATATAATTCTAATAAAGTCTAATGTTTAAATATAAATCTATACCAAAAATAATGCAAATGCCACAAACTGTAGAAACAAATGCTTCAAAAATGTAAAACCAGCCATTTTACAAGATTTTGATGCTCAATTTCAACAGGATTCACTGTTTCACACTTAAAAGTAGTTCACAGATTATATTTTAAGGTTAGCTGTGTCGCGGAGTAGATTTCAACAACAATCTGGTTCCGATTATATGAATGAAACATTTCCCAGTCCCACCGGCTCCTTTAAATACTGCCTGAAAAATTCAATCAGTTTCATTCAGTGGACATTTACCTGATTAGTTAATAACAGAGCAGGTCCATTTCAACGACAAGTGGAATGGCATAAATTGGTAAGGATGTAAGTTGATTGGCCTTATAGATTGTAATTACCAAATTGGAAGCCATAAATAAGGGATAGCTCGCTTTGACATTGATCGCCGTTGTATATATTATGCTTCCAGTTCAACAATATTTATTGTTGTCCAGACTGACATTGACGGTTCAATCATGCACTTTTTTCAGGAATGATGTGCTTCTCTTGTAAATACATAATTAGGAGGTATACAACTTCCTTGATTTACTTCCACATCCGTTATATATTTTTCATCCATCCTCCTGACTTGAACCATTATTACAATTAGACGTGTGTACGCATTTGGTTGGGCTAACAAGTTTCATTTGAGGAAAAATTGCGTGGGGGATCCTTTTGCGTAATTAAAAGTTCAAATTCATAGGATTTGCAATTTAGCTTCCGATGTTTCATTCCAACATTGAACGTTCCATTGTATTTACCTCATGCAGTCGAGCGTCGGGCGACCACTTTATAATTGATGACTATATATTGCTGAAGCAATGGGTTTTAATGGATTTAAGAGAGCAAATATACTCTAACCAACTGATGACAGCAGGATTATGAAAATAGTTTGACTGGGCTTATAAGATCTGTAAAGGACGTATCTCCAAGTTCAATAAGCATACATACACGCATAAAGTGTGAGTGTTGGTGGGTGAAAATACATGCAGTTGATGCCACCAATGCAAATCGTGTAATCGAGGAGGACGGAGTAAGTAGGCAACTACCTAACCAGGTCGCTCGCTATCTACCTACCTACCGCTTGATGCTGATTCCACAGAATTTTCTCCTATTAATAAAATTTTGGCTTTGTATCAAATTCACTTGCATTGTAAATTAGCACACAATGATGTGGAGAGGGTATAAAAGCAAGGCAACTGTTCAATAAGTTGTTATAATCTCAGTCTCAGGATGTAAATTGGTAGGATCGTCAAGAAATTTGTAAATTTTATCCTTTATTACATATTATACAAGTTGGAAACTTTAATAGAGGGATTTAACGTTGTTTTCAGCCCTCCAGTTAAGCCGTTTAAATAAATTCAACAAGACAAAGCAGCTTCGTCACGAAACACCAATACCATTATTATTATAATATAAAGCATTAAACAAAGACATGCCGCGTCGCGTGGTGTTATGCTATGCTGTTCATGTTTCCTAGCACCGCGTGACGAGCTAATGACATTTTGCGAGCTTGTTGATGGACTATTATAGTCATCTTTATTATAAAGCATAATATATGGAAACAGTAATATGCACAAACACCTGCACCATCGCATCGTCACTTTTCAGAAACCCTTTCTGGTAAGCGCTACGTATCCATGCAAAATATAATGATACCAATTAAAATAATCGTTGAGATTTCAAGCGATTGGTAGTAAATTTTTTAAAATTAATTTCAAGTGTCAGTAATTACAATTACTCATTCAAAATTGTCATAATGTATTAATCAATTCTTGTCTATTAATTGCTAACCCCGTTAGCACCGACAGGACACGCACAAGGTGTGGGATGAACCTTATTTCATATTATGTAAAACTAGGATTTCGTTTCCAACGCTGGGTTCCAATTCCAATGCTAAAGGAATTTTATTCATTTAAGTAATATGATATGAAATAGCAGACAACCACCTAAGCACCATGTATGTGAAACTCTTACAGTCATAATAAATACGACATTTTTTCACTCCCAAACTCCCAACATGGCACAATAAACAAATATCATAACAACCAAATTGCTGTAAACTGTGGCAATTTTTCGCTAGGAATACTGGGGTCCAGGAAATACCCAGTTTGACAACTGTTGGACAAAATATGCGTCAAACCCTATAATTATTAGCAGAATCGTGAATATGTATGTAAATAATTAAATACATATATATTTTGTCCTGTATGAATATTATGTAAATTACAGCGAAGCTTTTAAATGGACCACTTATCCATCCTTGCAGCCATGCCAATGCAAGGTTAGCTAGTCCATGGACCTGGAGACGGATATGAATCCGTTTTTTTGAAGGGAAAAATGCACATCGGAGGAAGAACATTTTACTAGTCAAATCGAACCACATGTCTTTCGACGAAGTACCTCCAAATCCGGAAATTCCAATTATTAAAATTTTTTGGGGTGCAAAGTCCAGTTCTTGGGTAAAGAATAGTGTATTCTCGTGATTTCTACTAACTAACCTCATCAAACCATCGAAAGCTTCAAAGTTTCCAGTACGACGTGTGTAAGCAAAGAAGGAAACTTGTCATGTTTAGACTAAAGCATAATCTGATAATCCGGTGTGCTAATATCTGATTCAAATTATCCATATAAATTGCATCCATTCCAAGCCTGACAGTTTGGTGCCATTTACATGTTAACATAACATTCAAATAAATCGAGTTCAAAATACATATTTCAGCATTCATGGTGGAAATGAAGGTCTATCTACAACAGCAAAAGCTTCATGATGGGTATGCGTATATAGGCAACAAGTGGCACGATTTATTTATTTTTTTTGAGATTGGCATTAGTTTGCTCCCGACGTATGCAACATGAGTAGTTCACAGTAGTTCACACTTTACACATCCAGCAAACACACATTTCATGAAAGAAAAAGATAAGCTATTATAATTGCTATTATTAATGGTTGCAGTATGAGTATGTAACATGGATTAACCGAAGTCAATTTCTTTACTTTTTACGACCTGCAATATTTTTTTTTGTAAAATGACACCGAGGTACTTTATATTTGAGATAGTGCCGGAGTTTTAGGTCATTATTGTTCCGTGGAGGAAGGAGACAAGTTCTCTGGTTTGGTCTTGAGAAACCTCTCTGGAGTCGAATTTCATAGACAGACAATAATAATGAGCTAACGCCTGTCTTCCCAGTTACGAACTATGAGGTAGTGCTCGACCGACCCATGTGAGTTTCACCATCCCCATTAAAAGCTATTGTTCTTGCGACTATAAATTTGTAATCACTGCGACAAAAATCATTATCAACAACACAATAACTTCTTGGAACTGAAGATACTTTCTTTATTGTTTTTGAAAATAGGATAAATGGCATTGCTCCTATGAAGGATTGTGTCGCAGTTGCAAGTGGGACGTGTCCGTGGTCTGTGGGTCTCCAATTAAAGTGAAACTCTGGTAAAAGTAGCTGTTCCATCTAAAAGTAGCGCAAGTTTAAAGGCGAAAGGATTTCGGTGTGGTTTCCAAAATGCACGAGAATAATTTGGACTTGTAAGAAATTATTTTTTTTTTCCAAACGTAAGTAGGTAGGCGTACAAAGATTTTAAATTTAATTATTATATTATGTTTTTTTTTATTAAGACCATCTCCCCCACCTCGGTCATCCAGCCTCCTGATGCGAGCTCTCGCGGCAGCCGAGCGTTTTGAGGGATTCTCGCCTGAAGAGCGTTTTGAAGCATTAGCGGCTGAGGATCCTTTTGAGGCAGCATCGAGTGCCGACGGTTTCGAGGGATTCGCGGGTGGCGATCCTTTTGAGGGAAGAACAAGCCGGGCCACCAACTCCAACGTGTTCGGCTTTACATTAAGCAATGACCTGGACCGCCCGAATCGATTGCAAGCTTATTTTTTTGTCGTTAATATTTTAATTCAACTCTTACACAATGCATAAAATAATTTTGTAACGTTTCATACATACTTAATAACGTTTGACTTTTTCTCTTTTATCAGCAATGCGGCCCGCTATCACCAATTACGGACATGGAGGCGATCGTTAAATATTCCAATTCTTCCCGAGGAGCAATTACTGCAGCGTGCTGCCCCCACCCCCGTCAGTGGAAGACCTTCTCCTGCAAGACAGTCTCCTCCACCAACCCCACAAAATGACGAGGTGAAAAGTGAGGAAAACAAAGAGGAAAAGCCGGAATTTCCAAAGGAGAACGATGATGAGGACATCCCCCCTACATTCCGCTGGGTCCATATTGAAATCGTCTAGGACTTCCCGGATTACAGATTTATTGAGTTTTCCCGATTACAGATTTATTGAGCTTTCCCGGTTAGAGATTTATTGAGTTTTCCCGGATTACAGATTTATTGAGTTTTTCGCGAGTATGTTTCCATAAATTGAATATTCAACATATATATATATATATAATTCAATATATAATTCAATATGATACTATGAACTGTTATTGATTGATTGATGAATTAATGATGATGAATTAGCGCTCGCTGGAACATGAAACTCAATAAACATGAAATTACAATTATCAAAAAAAATAAGAGCATCAATAATACAGTATATATAATAATCCGCGTTATTGTCATAAGTTGCTCCTTATAGAATAATGATAGTTTTATCCCACCCTTAGCCAATCAAATATTGATACTAAACCTTCACAGGTAGCTGCATATTAAGCATGAGAGTATTTTGCATAGGATTCATCACAAAAATAATAATAATAATAATATAATAATAATAATAATAATAATAATAGTTTTGTATGCTGACTACCAGGTTGCTCCATTAAAGTTGCATTGCCATCTCGATGAGATTGTCGTTTCAAAGTGCTGGTGGCGAGGAAAAGCTGAAAAAATCAGTTACGGCAAGGTGAAATAAGATGGAGAAGTCAGTTCATTCAGCATTTCAGAGAAGAGGTGCACAACAAAGCCTCTCTTTCCTCACACAAACACACATCCACACAGTCAAACAGGTATGACCAACAACGCATGCTACCAGCGCACAAACAACAAAGGCGAATTTTCAAACAAAAAAGTGAGATGACTGACAGACTCTTTGTATTGATGATGATCCTCTTCTACCTGGCTATAATATTGCTTACCGTCGTGCTAGCTACTTAAAAAAATGTGATGAGACCCTTCCTCTCTCTCTCTCTCTCTCCGCTGCCGTACATATTTTTCTATCCATCCATTGCAATCCCGTGAGTAAAAATCTTGTAGCCCCAACACCATCATCATCCATTCACTAACTACGCACGTATTAAAGGTGCATATTTTTCCACTGAAGGTTGCATCATGAATGAGTATCACTCGTTTTGATTCACCACCACCACATGTTAAGAAAGCAACAAGTTGTTTAATGCATTGTGTCCGATGCATGTAACCACAGCAGAAAAGCAGAGGAACAGGTAAAGGTAAAAAAAAATGCCAGAGGAGGTTTACTAAAAAAAACCTCCTGGTCACAATCTCAACCATATTCACCTGGGTAATGTATTGAATATATGGAGCAGTAACCATTCCAAATGGTAATAGATCATTAGTCGAGGTCTGTACAGTGCCGTGAGAGCACTATGTTCACTTACACCGGATTAAGAGAAGATCCAACCGATATACGTTGCAATGTCAAAGGGAACTCTACGCTTGTCCGTCCGTGTCGTAGTGAGTTAATTGTTTAATTAATCTAGTTAGCACACTACTGTAATCATTAATATTTATTATTCCGTTAGGCTAGTTTTAGTAGTGAGTTCACTCAGGAGAAAGAGTATTTTAAAGTTCCAGGGAAACCTGTATCTCTGGGTGAGAAATTCACATGGGATGATTTTTTGTGTCTTTAAACTCCTGAAAAAGATATTACTCCTGAACAGAAAATATGGTTTTTAGAGGGACTAGCTCCCAACATAGTTTAATGTTTTTTATTTAAGAAAAGTTCATGCAGTGGTAAAATAATCTATAAATGATGATGAAGTGAGATTATATGAGTGGTTGAGAAGGGATGTGAGTGAAGGAAGGGTGAATGGAATAACAATTTGTGAGAGTGAGGGTGCATTTTACCCTGGAAGCAGAGTAGCAATGTTGGATGGAGGATGGAGACGGAATCAGATAATGAGGATACAGTCTTGGAATTTGATAGCATTCTGGATTTAGAAGGTAAGTTCGTCTATTATATTATGATTGATTATATTCTTTAACACCGTTTGTGCCACTGGAAAGGGTGGTAAACTCATAAATCTTCAGTTACTGCAAATCTAATTGTAAGCACGTAGGACATCCACGGAGCCTTTAAGCCTCATCATTTGGAAGTTGTTCCAAAATATATACTCCGATTTTCTTCATGCACTTTTCCGTACCGTGGTTTTTGTCAAAGATGTCAATAGCACCCGCATATTTCTCAGCGCTATTCAGCAGCATAGGTGGTGGCTCATAATGATCATACGAATTGAGGGGCCAA
>JAANSN010000697.1:0-48716 GCA_036850665.1 Dicranocentrus wangi
CTGCTGCAGCAACAAGTGTCGACCAACTTTAAACACACTGTCACTGATACACTGTGTGCTAATTAGCGAAAAATGTATTGATGATAATAGAGATATAATTATCGATAATATAGAAATAAGATACGTACTGCATAATATATGAAGTATTTTAGCTTTCTCGCTTGCAGTTCATGCTATTCATAGAGGTTTGATAGCTAATTAAAAATAACGTGGTACGCTGAGATTGATTTACGGGCGATAAAAATGAAAGCGAATGATGTACTTATAATTTTTATTATATGTTTTCTATTCACAGAGTCAGAACCAGAACCAGCACCACCCGTGAGGAATGTGGGTCGCCGAAAGTCAGTCTTCGCTGAGGCGTATAATCCAGAGGAAGATGAGGATGACAAGCCGTCGGTAAGTTAATAATATTTGTAATCTTTATGTCTATACTTTATTGCACATCATATTTGTAGTTAATGCCCTTGGAAGTCTATTTATGAATTATTAATGAAAAATAACGTCTAGATTTTTGGGGATATTTCATAGTACGTTTGAATTTCCAAAAGGTACCCAGTGCCCATTGGGAAGTTGGTACTACTTCACTTTTTAAATGTGGTTGTGCAGGTGCATTGCTACGTTCATGATTGATTATAATTAGTTTCTCGTGATCAATTTTATTGCCGTTTTCTCCGAGACAGACATGTTGTGCTTAAATAGTGTTGTACGTATGTTGTCTACTAGATTTGGTCAATGTGAGCTGGTTTGGACGAAAATGTATAAATAAGCATTTATTTTTTCATAATCATAAACTATATAAACGTCTTTAGCTACAACCTTGGACATGGTACAACACTTACACATATTCCATTATGATGATGGCTTGAAAGCTATATGGACGAGGGATTGCAATTTTTAATCTAAAAGCTAATTGAAATATCAGGATGATGACGGGCTCCATAAAAGCTAAAAAATATTCAATTTCCACCTGCCAAAAGTGAAGTATAAACTACATAAATGCTAGAAGCAATTTTATGCCCACAAATGTCATCGGGGTATTCATCCACCACTTTTCTGGCTTGCCAGACTTGCTGTCTATGTAGATCCCACATCCCACTCCTCCTTCGCTTGAAACAATAACAAAACTGATTTGCTTTCCCATAAAATTCAATAAAACCCCATTACACGTCTGCCCCGTGTGACATCATGCACTCGGGAGAGAATTGAGTTTTTTTGTGCATGTGATATTCAATATCTCATGTCACTACTGCCTTCACTGCTAACAATGAGCCGTCACAATATTAGATATAATTACTATCATTCTTTTGTCACTTAAAGTCAGTGGTAGAAAACAATGGATGACAAAACCTGTCTTACAGCCATCAGCTCCAAAAACGAAAAGGTTGGATCATACATAAGCATGCAAAATACAGCTAGTAGGAAGTAGAAAACTGCCCAAGAAATATTACAACTTTACTTGAAAGATGGCCCGGGTCAACGTTTCCATTTCATCAAAAAAATAGCGACTTTGAGTGAGTGGTGGGGTATGTCACAGTTGTCAGACGAGAAACTTAAGAGAGAAGATGAAGACGGGCTTTAAAGTATTTTGTTTACAGAGGCGTTTGTACCAGTTTGCAAATGTGCATTTGTATACACTTTGAAATGAGCCTTTTGTCAGACAAAATGTAGTATTAGCGAAACAGAAGACAAATAAAATGTAAAGCACAACAAAAGTTTTCTTAAGCGAAAATCGTTATTGCTTGGAGGGTTTCTCTCGTAAAAGGAGGGAATCGATCAATTTTTCTGTTTTCCATTCTTTTTTCCCTGCTTTCCGGCTGTTTTCTTTTTGCGTTTTCCCATTTTTTTGTAGTGACTTGAAAACTGAAACAAAAAGGCTTCAGAGAAGTATATATGGAACCACGAGCGTAGAGACCTTTTTCTATTGCGACAGAGCAATTTGTAAGATTGAAATTGAAACAGAAATAGTGTTCCAAAGTTTTCCAGTATTGGTGTGCTAAATTCTTTGACTGTTTCCACTATTTTCATTTTTGTTACTGGGTTTCCTTTGAACAAAATGCGTTGAATGTCGGTGCTCCACATCACATCATTTTTTCAGAGAAGGGACATGATCACGGCTCGGCTTTCGTGGTACTTTTGGTTTTCTCTGGTATTTTGGGTGATCCGATATCCGGAATTGTGTGCATGGATGACTACCTAATAATACCGTTTTTTTGGTGGTGTCATGCCCTGCCATGCATGCTATGTTACTCTTGGAGAAGGACCTCCTTCCGCAACCGCACAAGGAACACACAGGTTTGCACTGAATTGGAGATTTTTTTCGGAGAAAGGTGTGGATTGCAAAAGTAGGGATATGGATACACTAGACAAGAGTAAAATTCAATTTTCCCCAATTGTCACACAACACCACTCCTTTTTCCAGGGAAATGTAATAGAATATATTTGCAGAAGCTCGATTTTCTTCGACGAACGTATAGAAATGGTCCAATAAACTGGGTTCGTGATGTGACTCTCTGCTGGTTGTGTCATAAGCAAATGGTGCAGGTTTTAAAAAATTATTAAATTTAATCAAAAACACGAACAAAAATGCGGGGACCTGAAGAGCTTTAGCTACGCCATGTTCCAGTGTCCTACAACCAGCAAGAGAATGTCACACACAAAAACAGTTTTCGCCCTTCATTTGAACGTGGATTGGGAGAACGTCAATGACAGGCAACGTTTTGCAGATTGAAAGTAGCTAGGTCACAAAGGACCGGGATATTTTGAGGAATTTCCGTATCTAGCAGGATTATATACGGGTGCATCGATTAATTCGCCAAAAAGTTGTGTGGAGGAGGAGGCACATCATACCTTGCTGGAAGATTTCACCATTCTTTATGCAATGTTTGCTTTTCTGATTTGTTAGCTTAGCATACCTCCATTTTTTGAGTCATACGAGATCCTCACTGGATGAAAGTGATATCCCCCACGGAACATGGCGTAATCGGTTCCGCAACACGGGCTTGTTTGCAGTTGACAATCAAAGTGGATCCAGATGAGATGATAGGATAAAATGTGCCTGGTTTTGGCAGGGAGTAGCAGCAGGTAGTCGGGAACATCTATGGAATTTACTTTTTTTTCCTTGATCGGGATCTCACAGGAGAATCCTGTCGGACGTGCCCATATACCGAATGTTTGAAGAAAAAAAAACTTGAGGATTTCAGGCATGATTATTAGGATTTTCGCCCTTGTTGCCAGTTTCATAGAATTTCTGCCGATGACTGGTATCGGTTGAGTCACGTCGGATGTTCAGGATAAAAAATTTATTTTAGGGATATTTCTCAGGCTTTGTGAAGTGTTTAATACAAATGATGCCTTATGATGCGTGAGAACTTGAAGGATGTGGATGTGGAACCTATAAAACTATTGTGGAATGGGTACACATTCATTCAAACGATGCATGCCTATACATTCTTCACGCCTTATTTCACATTCCACTATAAAAGCTCCATATGTGTACCAATTTGAGCTTCAATTGAATCTAATACTCCAGGTGAACTAACTGTGAAATGTGGATACTTGAGTGAGATTTTGTTTCACTTCTTATCAAATTCATCCAGATGAATTTAGAAACATTGATACGTATTCTGACTACGTGCGTTGCAACATTTCACCCAGAAATCTAAAACGTCATTCCAGTATGTTTTTCACATATGAAGTATGTTATTGTTTTCATTTTCATATTGTTTCCCACCTCCAAACAACACCATCCGCTTTTCATGCCTACCCACTTCAAAGTTAGTGTTCATATACACAATCCCTCCTCGTTTCACATTTATTTATCTCATCTGTATTTCCCGTAAATATCCATCCAGCAGCCCTACTTCATAAAACGCAATAAAAAAGTTTCCTCTTTTGTTTTCCCACGCACGTACATGGCCTGTGGAAGTTGAAAAACTTTTTTGCAACTTTAGTGAATAAATGTGAATATCTTTTTGGAATTCCTTGAATCCCAACTCTGAGGAGTCATTTTCATGAGAGAAAAAAAAGTTTTTTTTTACCATTCGTAGATAATCCCAGAGTGAACACTGAACACGTATGACTCTGATACACTTTTTAGTCTCGAGGTGATGGCGCAACTTTTTTAAAGTTAGAGAGTATTCATCCAAGAGGAAAGACTAAAAAGGCTAAAATTAAGCTGGAATATGTTGAAATGGGATGGGAAGAACTTGTTGACGACGATGGTGATGATGATGATGAGGGAACCATGTAAAGTTGAGAGTGGAGATAAGATATTATACACATAAAAATGGTTAACCCATTTGAAATAATTATCAAGGAAAATATTAGACATACATAATATGCAAACAATCTGAGTGAGTGAGACTCAAACAAAACACTCACTGTTCCCCTGTCTGTGTTGTAATGTCTGTTGCAATAATAAGTCTACAGTCGAGTCGTACCAATTTTGTTTTTTTTTGTCAGGCCACACTACGACATAAAAAGCAAATAACAAAAAAGAAGCCACAATTTGTCCGTAGGGAGTTTACGGCTCCATTTTCTGACTTTGGGTCTCAAGAAGATAATATTCTTATCGATCCGTCGCGAGATTCCCCTCTTTTCTAAGGATATTGTGGTAATATTGTGATGGAAAGGGAACATATATCCCGATTTTATTATTGTGTACCTTTACCTTTTCTACATCTCAATTCTTATTTCGCTGCTGTAGTCATGTATAGTGCTGTAAATCTATCTACTTTTGTAAGTATCAAAGAACCCATGTGTACAGTATAAGGTTTACAGACAGAATACTATTATCCTTGAGGTTTCCTACTCTTCCGATAATTAACAAGCGTAATTAATTCGGGATCACGATCATGTACGTATAGAGCTGGTCTTTACTTGGGTTCCATCAATTACGCACAAGTTTCAGCTTGTGAAAAACCTTTGAATTCCATAGATGAATACACTTGTAAGTGTTCTTTGCTGAAACGCTATAATCCTGCTGGTACAGGTAAAGCTACCCGCTTTCAATTATCCCTAAGCGTTATTACACAGCTCTAAAAACTAATTGAGACGTAGCAATATGTTGAAAATCTCTCTTCTTTTTTTGACGTTTTACTACTACTTTTCAGCATTCCATAACACATAATACGTTTGTGGGATGTATGGGAGATGATGTTTCTTTCCAAGTAAAGATGTATATTTTGTGATGTGTGGATGACGCACAAGGATGCTTTTTCGTTGGCAATGAAAATTTGCCAATGCGTCATTTGCAATGTGAAGCCAAGTTGTGCAACCAAAGTTGAAAACTAATAGACGCTATAAGGCCACTTCAACCAACAAAAGGCGTGTTTAGCTCTCATTACATGAAATAAAATAGCTTATTGTTCGTCGCCCATCAGAGAGAGAGAGAGAGCTTCCCTAAAAGCGAAAAGCTTTTTCTCGCAAGAGGAGAAAATCCCTATTCATATCCAAACCAGATATCCACGGTTTGGGTTTTAAGCACTTTGAAAAATCACCGTCCTCTTCATTTTCCTCTAATACGTCCAATAAATTAATTAAGAGCTTTTGCTTAATTAATTGATGAGCACGAAAATATGCATATAATCTGGTGAAATTTCTACGTATATTGTAAGAAAGAATGCGTATACCTATGCCTATTCTGATTCTGTCAGATTCTCTTGGATGAGAAAAACTAGAAAAATATGATCACATTGTTTTGAATAAAACCCCGCTCTGTTTCACAGGATGACATGACATGGAATATGAATATGATGACACCCTTTTTGTTTGTTTGTTTTTCAGGTGGTTCACCCCAAGTCAGATAGCCAAAGAGCGAGACTCGCTGAAGCTGTAAAACATATCCTTCTGTTCCGTTCACTTGATGCGGTAAGTATGCACTTTTCAGATCTCTTCCTTTTCTACACTCTCATCTCACAACGATAATGATGATGATGATGATGGTGTGGGTAACTGTAAAAACATTTTTGAACACTATTGGATTTGCTCTTTTGACTGCTGGGAGGTGCGCAAAAGGTTGGTTGTGTGTGGATCATGCACCGACATCCAAATTTTTTCCTGTGGTTTTTTGATGGGAACCAAGGTTGGCAAACAAAAATGGAAGAAAGATGTGAAAAAAAATTTCTCAAATCTTATGAGCACTTGATAAGAAAATATATAAAGTTAACAATAGCTTACCTTTCTTCCTGATCTCATATACTGATAAAAAGTATTTTTTACGGGATTTGCACATCCTGTAACGGAGCGAGGAGTAAGAATATAGGGAATCATATGTCGTCATTGAGTGCATGCTTACCCTTTATATGGATTTACTCCTATGCCGTACTGAACATAAGGATTATATTAGCAACATGAAACATAGCGAAAAAAATGTAGGAGAATAATAGAGTCTTTTTTTTTTATAAATCTCTGCCCTGCCGACCATGAACTGCGAACATTAGCTCGGGCCCAAGCTTCTTGCATCCCTTCTAGGGTGAAATAGTAGTTAACAATGGCAAAATGCAACAATACCTGCTGCAAATGCAGTCCATCCATACCCGTCTTTTTTAATTGAGTATACACGATCACGAGGAAATTCAGAGTTGGGAGAACAGCTAAATATGTGATGATGGCCTTGTTGAATACGGAGATTCAGTACAAAAATGGAATGACCTTTGATGTGGCCGTAGCCGAATCAGAAATATATTCTCTGATGAGCAAACATCTTCTTACAGTATCAAGACACTTTTTATGGGTTTTTTTTCATGAAAATATGTTTGAGGCGAAAAGGGTGTAGCATTGAAGTCTGGTATTGCTCAAAACGAGCCGATCAAATTGTCTACTTTGTCATGTCATATAGACAGCTTTTCTCTCGTTAGTGTCGTTTTTACAGTTATTCTACTTTTTTCAAGGGAATCGAGGTGTAAACTAGGTTGTAAATTTGATGTCAATGTTTTCAATACAATACTTTGTTGAACAGGAGGCGTTTGGTTTGAAAAGTGAGTAGAGGAATTTCGTACGAAATTCATTAAGCTACAACAACATATGGTGGAGTATTTAGACATTCAAAGGGTGCACGTTACCCCTCAGTCAGTGGTTTGTTTCCACGTTGAAGACCTCAATTTGACATCCAACTCGTTCCGATCCGGTACATCTACATTTTCTGTTGTTCATCTCTATCTCCCCAAAATGAAAATTACTTTCCTCTCCCCTTATGGCTTTCTAACCTACAGGCATTTCAACGACTGCGAAACCCATTGGAACTTATACTCCGACATGTTGCTCTGTATTAAACCCCTCCACATCCAGCCTCCAACCAGTTCATTTTCTCTTTCCCGACTTGCCGCAGAATTGAATTTTGTTCACTTGATAAAGCCAAAGAGCCTTTAGTCACGGTGTTCACTGGTGTGATGCACGGAAAATATTCTGCTAGTGTTTAGTCTCTGGAGACAGTGTTGTCAACGGAGGAATACCAAATTCAATTTCCCTTTCAGATGACATCCACCAGCAAGAGGTGTGCAATATTGGGAAGCACTAGGAGGCAGTATACTCCACCTCTGTCACCATTAGATACGTCTATATCGCATCCCGTTGAAACATACATATTCAAGTGGGGAAAAACTTGGCTTTCAGGGAGATGCCCGAGACACCCTCCAACTCAAACTAACTTACCAACTTTTCCCGCTTCCTACTGGTCATCATTATTCTCGAGATGAGAATTAAATGATCTTGTCCTCTCCAAAAGGGGTGATGATGATGAAGCTGATTACGGACCCTTGTTAGCAAAAACTCACTTTGAGGGAGAATTCACTTTCAGAGAGAGAGAGAGAGCGCGAGAGAGGTAGTCGTCATGTGAGGAGGGAGGTTGGAATACACAACACAAAAGCAAAACTAAAAGCATTGATTTCTTCCCTGACTCACCTCCTTTGGCTCCTTTATCTCGTTAGACACGAGCCTCTCCAACCTCCTGGGCGACAACCAATTCATTTCTCATTCTCACGGACGAATCCGAGCTCCTCACTGATGTAATACTACTGCATCGCCGGATGTTCTCAGCGTGGCGGAGGCGAGAGAACGTACGTGGATAAATGTCAATTTTCCTCGACATACAATCTTCTCGGGGAGCCCCAGATAAAAAATGAATTATGTTCCGGCTCCGGCATCTCATTTTTTCCTACAAAATTTTACACTAAAAATTTGAATTCATTTGGGAATGAGTTCTCCAAGTAAAAACTTTAAGTATCATGATAAGACTTTATGTCATTGAGAAAGTTGCCTAATCAGTTTGAACACTTATCCCTCTTTCCTGATTCCTTTCTCGTGCTCCATCTGCTTCCTGAGGATCCACCACTACTGCAAAAAATATCAAGTTATCTACGATGCTTATACTGCACTACGGTGTAGACTTGAGTTATTTTTTGCGGAAAATTGAAAATAAAACCGATGATATATGCTTCCCAAGATAGGATTACACCGCAGCAAGGCGGCAATAAGTATAAAAAATGCCCAGGAAAATAAGTTTTTTGCTCTCTGGGAATTTGAAAAATGGCACGGATTATGGTTCCCAAGAAATCAGACTGTAAAAAGCAAGAGGTGAATTTTTTTGGCACTTGGAATGAATGGCAAAATAGGGAACTCAGGATGAGAAAAGTTGGTGGAGATAGTGTGAGAGGAGCGAAGAGAAGAATTTTTCTTGGATTGCATGTCTTCCATATATATTTCTTGGCCTGGTTAGTGCTCTATAGTGGAGGATTATTGTAAGAGTCTGATTTCTCGTCTGGAATTTAATTCTGGAGAAGCAACAGTATCCAATATCATTCTCTTTAGCACCTTGGTACACTTGGCTCTGGTGTGAAGAAGGGGATAATTGACAATCGAGAAGATAAAGGATATGGCAAAATTTTCAACCTACCTTTATTGCTAGCAACATGGGAATTTTGAGGGAAAGTGTTGCTATCTGAATCTGATGCAACTTCCCCATGAGTTATATACACTTTTCTAGCAACTTTGCTTTATACAAAAATTTTCAGAGAAAATGGAGCAAACGGCACGTTTACCCTTTTGGCAAAAATGTCTTGCTCTCATCCTCTCGTACTAATCCGTCTTGGGGGACTGGAGATATTCCAGTAGGGAGGGCTGAACCGCTATTATCTTATGCCTTCAAGGAGGTGGGGTGGCACTGCTCGGGAGAGATTATCTATTTTATCCTAAAACGACATCGAACTTTCGGCAATTTCATTGGCATTTTATACCAAATTTATCGACTATTTTTATCGCATTGTTGACATATTTGTTGGATCTGCATTTTCGAGAGATATTTCATACATGATATGGATATTGCCGCTGCGTCGAACGAATTATTTATCCTAAATTCCTACAATGATGCGTATAGTATAAAGCCGCTGGGTCTCTATCAAAGTTTTTACGGTATTTCATTCAACGATATTGTAAAAACTGAGAATTCCACCTGTCTCCAGCCCGAATGAGTGATATTCAACTCTGATTAAAAATATGTAGTGTGATCATTTCCATATAAAAAACATCTCATTCTCAATCTAATTTTTTTAATCGGATCACCAAAACTTGAGAAACATCTTCTCTATTGAACAAAAATCTTCAACTTTTACTTATTTCTTTCCCCAAAAAACTCTTCAGGCTGCACTCATATCCCATCATAAACATTCAGCAAAACTCTTCAGATTTCCATTTCTTTGACATATTACTTTTCCAACTGGCTGACAAGCTGCATGATATACACCAAAGTAGACGTATAGTCGGCAAATCTCATTCTCCACTGGAAAACTAAAGATGAACAATTTTTTTTCGAAAAAAACTTTCCCGAAATATATCTGCCTCATATGGAGAGAAAAAAAGTTTTTTTTCACTCACTCAACATCCTTCTGTCAACATCATCATCATCATCATCAACCACTTCACTTTGTCTTCAAAAATCCTTTCCCCTCCTTTCCCATTTAGCCAACCGTAAGGTACATATACATAGATACATTTAATTCATGATATTCTCAATATTGTATGGTGCAGTTACACTTGGCAAGTCTTTTCTCAATGCAATAATCTCTCTTGTTGAGCTGGTTTGAATAAGGGGAAAATCTCATCTCCTTTTTCACCGGAGAAAACAAGTAGGCAGATGATGTTGAGAAGACCAACACAAAATATACCTGACTATCTTCCAGCCACCCTTCTTCCTATGTAACATTATACTTAACATAATATTTCTCCTTTGTCGAGAATTAGATAATATTACATGCACTAGGCTCCATCTTCGCCTCCATATTTTCCTTCTTCGTTAGTCGAAGGTTTCCTTAAATCAAATAATTCGATAAGCTTTTCCAGTGTACCTATATAGCTGCTCTTGAATGTGCACAGGTTCGTTGGTACATATTAGAATTTATCACTGCATCATCACATATCACTACGTTTTGGAGCCCCATTCTCATCCATTTTTTCCTTCTTCTCTCTCACTCAGTCCTGTTGAGTATTTTCGGCCGGTGTGGTATGGTGTGTGTGTGCTTTTGCTGGGAAACCCACCATGGGCTCAGAGTCCTCACCATTTTTTTTAGTTTTCCACCGCTCTCCAGTGTAAGTTGCTCATACGCTCGTCTTTCTATATCGATTTTCCTCCTTTTTGGAAAGTTTTAGGGAGGTAGGGAGAGCGAAGAGCGCTCTCCATTTCTCCTTTTTTCCGGAGATATTTCCAACCTGGAATGTGCTCGCTCTTCCGTAATGCAGTACCGTTCATTTAATTCTCTCAACTTGATTTCATCAGAGCACACGAGCAACCAATGAGGAGGGAGAGAAGCTGGGAACGCGTAGCTATTATTTCGTTAGGAGTGGATCAAAGAGAAAAAAAATTGTGTAAACTGGATGAGCGAATCCCTTCGCATACACATCTACATATTATATTTTGTTATAATCCAAGCGACAAAAAACCATCATTATTTTTTGAACAGTTTGTTGTCATCATGCCAGCTATTATTATTTTCGTCGAAAATTTCCCCCCAATTTTAATTTCTTGCCTTGTTGTTCTGAAAAGGAATTTTTTCAAGTGGAAAATGAGCATCAGGGTATCAAGGTCTTTAGCAAGTATGAAATACGAGATTTTACAAATAGGGTTTTTCTCCGAAAGAAACGCCATGCAGTTCGTCATGCAGCCCCACGTACCTAACGGCCAAAAAAGGAAGGTCTGGCTTGTACAAGGAAGACTGACAACGACACTATCAAATTATAATAGATGTTCACAACATACCTTATCCAGTGGTTTTTTGTGGTGTACATCGTGGGAAATGGGTAAATGGAAGCATGACAGGGTCGTGGCCACAAAAATGGAGAAAATGGATGTGGACGTGAGATACACGTTTCCAGAAAAAAAAGTACAAGAGGAGCAAGAATGACGGCAAATGAAGCGAGACCGTGTGTGTGGTTGTATAAAGCATGGCATATATATCAAACTGAAGGGAGTATGTTCCATCTGGGAAATACGTTTTTTTCTGTGAATCCAACATTTTCTTATTCAAAAGATGTATGTACAACATGGCGTTCGTGATAGCGAAGCGTATCATCTCCAAAAAACACTTTCCCTTTTGTCTTGTCTCCTTCGGTTTGGTTGGGGTAGAAATGCATAAGGTATCGAGTGTTTGTTCATGTCGAGACTTTTTTCTCCTTTTTTGCACTAATTGTCAAGAGAGGGTTTGCAACAGGAAAGAATGCTTTTCCCGGAATATACATATATGTGTACTTTTCACCAAATAATTTGGTGGGAAAGCGTACGTAAATTCAATACAGACAGAGCGGAGCGGAGAGAGCTAATTACAAATCATTGTGCAGGTCTTTTCCATCCTCCCAGGTGGAACTTTTGTAGTCGGCCTCTCACTTTCCTCTAATTTACTTGTTAAAGCAACGAGCACAAGTGGGTGGCGAAGTAAAAAAAATAAAGTCAGTTTCTCAGATCACTACTTTTACTTCCCTTATTCTAATGTACCGTAAATTAGGAAATAAGCGCCGGTCTTGGAAGTACGAGATCGGTTGGAAATAAACCAATCATGCAAAGATGAGACGTTCCACCAGGTGCAAAACAATAGGGACCGGTGTCCATTTGCGATTTTACAGCAGGCACTACATAAAAGGTTATGTGTGAGATTGTATCAGTACGGAGCATCACTTGGGAAAAAGTTGTTTTTACAAGGGATCCAGTCATGTCCTACTTTACACATGTCTGAAAACGAGAGAAAGAATGTGTGTGCCCTGGAGGCTTACTTTTTTATACTCCCTTTTCATCCTCTTCGTCTAATAACCATAGGTAGGCCCTGGTCCTGTTCCAGCAGAGTACGACTAAAGTGAAAAAAATTAACAAATAAAACAGGAAACTCTGGAGAATCGATGGAGCGCTTGGCCCTGTTGAGAATATGTAGTAAGAAAGGAAAAGTTGATAGCATTTTGCTCCCATATTATATGCCATTAATTCCTACGATAAAAAATGAAAAAAGTGGAAAAATATAGGCTGGAGGCAGAAAAATTGTGTTACGAATTAAGTATTGTAAATGTGTATACTACGTATATTTTGTGGTATTCAAAAGCTCTTTCCATCTCTCATATCGTCACCATTCTGAATAATCCAGGAAGAACATGAAAAATTTGGACAGTAAAGAGGAAACCATTAAAGGGAAAGTCGTAAAAAGAGAAATGTGCTGTGTGCCAGGGGAAACTCGTACAGCCTTTTTTTATTTACTATATATGACTGTACACTGTCATCCACCCCATTAGTCATGATCCTAGAGGGGTAACTCAGTCTACAGGCTTGGTAGCCTCTTTCTTTCGAGATATTTGTTTTGAGGACGGTGAAAAACAAAATATATATTGAAATAATGTAGTAAATGTGGTAAATAAAATTCCCATATATTTTCCCTGAAAGAGAAACACGAAGACATATGTGGTGTGTTTTTTGTGTGTTATTCCACCTTTTAGTTTTTACATCCCACATTCTTCTCACGTGTTCCCCTCTCTGAGGACAGGTCAGATGAAAGGTCATTCCTAAAACCACGACGAATGTGGGATTTGGCAAAACCCAGAAAAGTGAAAGTCTCGGATTTTCTCCTAAGTAATACAAACCAAATGTAATGAATTAGGAGAGAGGAAAACTAGGAAAAAAGTTTCCAAATGCTTCCCCTGCCTGAAAGGCTTCCGTTTCCAACAGCATGTTTATACCCTTTCTCTTTCCACCATCACGGAGATTACACAGAGTTGGAGTGAGAGAAAAAGTTGGAAATGGATGCTGCTGGTTGGCATATCACAATCACCATCTGAACTCATGTCTTGGAATATGATGCCCACATCCACAAGAAAATTGTGTGTGTGTCAGTGTGTGGTTGTACAAAAAGTGGATATTATTTGAGGGTGTTGACGGTAGTGGTATGACATCAGATTAAAAACTATTTTCCACTTCTCCTGTTTACCTTAGGAAAAAAAGTTTTTCGACAGTGGGTCTATCGATCTTGTTCGTTGGTTTACTTAATGTATGCATAGTACATTAGGTTCTTTAATGACATTTTTTTCTTGTTGAAGTTCTCAAAACCTCGGTCGAGTTGGAGTAAGTTTGCCAAGTAATTCAAGTAGAGAAAAGGGAAAGAGGGGATCCGAGAATGTTATATGTTTTTCGCCATATTCGTTGAACAAGTGTATGATTCCAGGGAATGACTCTTTTCATTGAGGTTTCTTGGAAAAAATGACAAAAGACTGGTAACAAAGAGGGGGAAAGTGGTTTTCCGATGTGAAAATATTTTTATTAGGAGATATATAAAAAACATATATTATCTTTAAGGGAAAATGGTCTAATTAAGTCCATTGATCGGCCCAAGCGCTCTATATAGACGGGCTCTATATTTTTTATTGTATGGAATTGTAGCAGAAAAGTATGTGCACTCAAAGCCGAGATAAACCGTAAGCATATAAACCGGAAACTTGTGGTTTGTCAATTTCATTGTTACCCCTTTGATATCCACCCCTTTAATTGATTTCTCGGCCCTTTCAAATCAGAAAACAGGAAAATTTCCTTATTTTCGTTTGGACTAGGAAGGAAATCAGTGTTTCTTTAATTTGCCTTAATTTCCGTAGAAATTTGCCAATCCGCACTTGTAAATTGGATTGAATAGTTTACTGAATAGTTAGTTGTTGAGTTCTGGAGAAAACTGGTAATTCCATTTTCCACCGGTGCTGTTTTCCATTTGGATCAAATATTCTAACTCTCAATGAAGGCATGACCTTCACAACGATTTTTGTTCGAATGAGAACAAATCGTGAAGCTGGAAGTTGGCTTTGGATCCAATTACCAGTTTCCGGGAAGCGTTTTCCAATGAAATGGGCATGCATGCACGTACCTTGTACGTACCTATTTGACCTTTTTGCAACTTCAGATTGATATTACGTAAAAAGGTAAGAAATGTCCTCCACTTCACATCACTTCCTAATGCTCTCTCATCCGGAACACGGTTAATAAGAGCTTTTAGTGCTCATACTTAATCCTATCTTATGTCCCGTATATGGCACCGCTTTGAAGACTTTCGACATTTCATCCTTCCTCTTATGTCGTATAAGATGACCGAGAGGATTACGAGTTGTATGATTTATTTGCGCCTCTTCAGGTGAAAATATGCTTTGGCACGGACATCTAATTAGACAAATGGGGGTACGCTCTTATCGACTTTCCTTTCATCTCTGCAAAATGACAATCTTTTTGGAAAAGGTAAAATTAATCAGGATCAAGGCCGTTTCCACTTCACTTGTCAGATTATGTTTATAGTTTCCACTCTTCCCCCATCTTTCGTGGAATTGCCAACGTACAATTAGGAAATTTCATAAATCACCTCACCTCACCTCATCATAAAATACCTCCTGATTTCATTCTTATTTTTAGCGAAGCACGTTTTCCAGGAAAAAATACCCCAATTTCGTTGTTATCTCTAAAATCCAAAGAGAGCCGCAAAAGTCACTTTGATGATGTGTTCGAAGACCAGAAACACATTTTCTTTAGGAAAATTGCGTCTTCTCCCTTTTAAAACGTCCTACTCATCATAATCCTCTTCATCTCCGGGTGTTTCATCGCCAACAGCAAAAACCCATTTTTGAGCTTATAAAACTTGCTGGGAAAACACAAGCCCACAATGGATCCCCGCCACACCATTCTACAAAACCCAATACATTGTTTGCATGTTGAAGGGAGACATGACCTAGTTTATCATTTCTCTATGGACCAGTAGTCACCTTCAGAATTTATTGCTGTCGTGACTTTCCCTTTTGATAAATGTACATAAAGTATTCTCTCCACTTTTTATACATCCCCTAGTTTGGAATACAAATTCAAATCATTTCACCCCACGTCACGCCACACACATTCACTTTCGCAGCCACAAAATATATATCTAGAATTTCAAGAGCCGTTGTTAAATTAGATGGAATAAGGTGGAAAAAAGAAAACTGCCGAAGGAAAAGTACCTGTTGTACAGTCACGGTTTTGTGTCTGAGCTCTGCTTTTCTTGAGGAAAATTAGGAAAATGAGTTTTGTCTGGGAGGCAGTAGAAAAGGATGCTGTGTTCGCTGCGTAGCGAAAAAAGAGGCACGAAACTGGTGAGTGACGGAGCAACAGTGTATAATCCATATAAGTTGTACAAAATTTGCAACATTTTCTTTTAGCAGATATATCCTTAGGATTTTGTTTTTTAAGCCTGTGTGAAAACATTCATTTCCGTCGACGCATTATGCATAAGGCTCTCCTCGCGTCAGAACAGACACGCCACGACATGCACACCAGAGACAGAGAGCGAGAGT
The DNA here is from genome assembly GCA_036850665.1 of Dicranocentrus wangi. Classification (NCBI taxonomy): domain Eukaryota; kingdom Metazoa; phylum Arthropoda; class Collembola; order Entomobryomorpha; family Entomobryidae; genus Dicranocentrus; species Dicranocentrus wangi. The sequence continues at coordinate 15,820 of JAANSN010000697.1, forward strand.
GAGACGCTATATCGACAAAACTATATACAATCTCATCTGCTTTTTGCTAACTTTATTTTACGTTCTGGATACAACTATAAAACAGACAAGTTTACGACTTGCCTTTTCTATTTCCGGTGACGCCGGTAGGTAACGATCCACCCCGAGAAAGATGAAAGCACATATTATTTTCGAGTAAAAGAGAAACGGGATATATATTATATTACTTTAGTTGCTACTTTTGCATACACAATAGATAAAATCCGATTTTCCCTTCATCTACAGCTTTTACTCTCGTATTCTCAGCGTGACTCCCAATTTCCTCGTAGGAGTAAATGGGTTGGAGAAGGCTAGGAGAAAGAAAATCTCTTCAAGTTGAAGACACAAGCAAAAACGTTCGTGTATTGCAGGGAGATTGGGATTTGGATTGGGAATGCCACCCAGAAATAATAATGGTCCAGGGGAAAATAGCCATTGGAAAAAATGATTACAAGCTATATAAGCCTGTGTGGTCAGTCAGCTAAAAAAGCGTCCATTTCCGCCATGACATTGCGTCCTCCTCGTCCCCACCATATTACTAACCAACTTAATGGTTCATAGCGATCCTGATCACAGCAAGGATGTCAAAAATTCTTGACCGTTTGTCTTCCAGCTATACACACGGAACCCATACGGGAAACAAAAAAGCAGTGATTTCCTTTTGAAAAGGAAAAGTCATGTAAAAAAACGAAAAGCAAAAAAGTCGATCGATCGCAATGGACTGTGGTGTAGTCAGCATCAAGCAATTTTCTTTTCTGCTTAAAATGGACATTTTTTTGTAGCTCGAGTACCACACTTTTTGCCACAAAAAAAGCCCCAGACTTTTTCTGCGTGCACTCTGTACTTTCAACGAAAAGTCAGACTCAGACATTATAGTAGTAGCCACTGGCTGGATTGTCGTGACAGATGTTGCTTTTCTTCTTCTAATGGCACACATTCGTAGATTTAGTACCTCCTTCTCTTAAAAAAATTATTGGATTACCTTATTTCCAGGTAAGCTTCCAAGTAGAATTCCAGTTGTATCTCGTTTTTTGTGGCCGTTTTAACGCCACAAAATAGCCAATAACGGTTTAGACCATTAACAGTGAAAGAGTAAACATTAAAATTGGGGGGAAATACCCAAATGTTGGCTCCATCCTTCACCAAAAGAGCACCTAGTGCTCTTAATACATCTTCTTGAGTTCCAAAAAAAAGTTGAATAGAAAAACTCGCACTAGTTGTAGTACGGTTCACTATTGCGACAACACCAGTTGGTTTGGTTTTGCCGTGTACGTCAAAAGAAAAAACTAAAGTATGTGCGGCTACCTGCATTAGTTGAAATGGAGTAAGAAGATGTCTTTCTTTTGTGCTCACGTATGTATGTACACACGGTACCATTACATTTAAGCTTTCACTTCTCCATTGTTATACTTCCATGAACCTTTTAAGGCTTGCAGAGAGAAGAAGGAGAAGAAGAAAAGCTAGTGTTTTGTTTAGCTACTGGACTTTTGGTAAAATATACCGTGTGTGTATGTCTTCTGACGTTGCCAACCTTTTGTGTTCCACTTGCTATTGATTTTTTTCTTCTCCTTTCCCCAAGAATTGTATCCTAGAATGGAGCAAAATGAAACGATATATATATGTATGCGTACCTATTTTAGTTTGATGGAAAAATGGGAAATGGAAACAGGTGGATAGAAGTTGGAAGCAACCACTTTGTAGATTGATATCGACGTCATCATCATCACATCACGAAAAAGATGTTTTTTTTGTTACAAGTTCCACAAAAAAATGTGTCTGGTTTTTCGGGGAAACATGTTTCCCAGGCTGGAAAAAAGGTGCATGCATGGATGAGTTGTCATGTCGTGTGCTTATCAAATTAAGGTGAAACGGGATTCCACTATAATATAGCGTTTCTAAAGTACGTGTTGGAGCTAGTCGTGAGAGCGGATCCAGGTGTGTAAATGCACTAAAGGGGGAAAATGATTCTTATTTTTTTGGTTTATTTTTTGATCTGTTCCAGGAACAAATGCAAGAGGTGATTGATGCCATGTTCGAGAGGAAGGTGACGTTCGGAGAGTATGTAATAAAACAAGGGGATGACGGGGACAATTTTTATGTTATTGAGTCGTAAGTATAAATAACATAGTTATATATTTTTTTTATAAATAAAGCATCAAGGATTTTTTATTCTGGACTTAAAATTTTTTTGTGGGATTGCAGAGGAAAATACAAGGTTTACGTCAAATTTGACGGGGAACGTGGCGAACCCAAATGTGTAGGAAGTTACGACAGTGCTGGAAGTTTTGGAGAGCTCGCACTCATGTACAACATGCCACGTGCAGCCACAGTTCAAGCTGACTCAGACGGCAGTTTGTGGGCAATGGATAGGCAAACGTTTCGAAGGATCGTTCTCAAAAATGCCTACAAGAAGCGACAAATGTATGAGAATTTGATTGAGTCTGTTCCCATGTTGAAGACCTTGGAGGTGAGAAAGAGTTTTAAAATATTATTGGATCCACATTTTTTGTCCAAGATAAAACCCTAGTAGCCCTATCATGTTTCCACAAAAAGAAAAACATCAGATTCTCCAGCTCACTCCTATGAAGGAAAAGGTCATTTAAAAAAATAATAATTACATGATGTATAGAGAGCTCACCAAACCACCAGTTGTGTTGTTGTTTTGTACGCTCCACCAAATCTAATAACACTCTTCTTTGAAGATGAGAGCAAATGCAAAGGATATATGTATCCAATATCATATTCTTTATTCAGTTTTAACCCCAGAATCCACCCATATTTGGAGATGGGAGGGTTTTATAAGGGGAAAAAGTCGAGTGTAATGATTATGAGCTTAATGGATGGTGGCGCCCTGCGGTATTATGCTATGCACTGTGAATACAAAAAAAAATGTTGTATGCGGTCTAATCTGAGGAGGGCATCATCATCATCATGACAAAATGACGAAATACTACCTGTTGTGAGGTTGTCTTTTAGAGGAATGTTTTATTGCCAAATGGAAAACGTAGAGTTTCGTAATATCATCATATTATGTATAGGGGCAGAAAATGCGCGTTTTTGGCTCTACATTATTATCACTGTATGATTACGATTATGTCACGCGTGGGAAGGTACATGGTGTGGTGATCACCAAGTTGTCTACCTGAAACGAAATAAGTGATTTACAATTGCAATATTTTCCCCCTTGTCTTGTCGGAGCCGAGTCCGAGATTAGGATGAACAATATTTATATCGTGTTTCCCCTAGTCAGCTTTTCCACACGTTTTGAAAAGGAAATGAACTGAAAATATATTTTATTGTTATTATCATTGTCTCAAGTCATGTCATTTTAGGGAGTACCTGTGTTGACAGAATTACGATCACATGGGAGGATTTCATTTTTCTCTAAACGGGCATCCCTTTCCCTTAATGATGATTGTAATGAGTATGAGTCGACGTGTGAAATTTGTCACGCTAAATGAATGGGGGATATAATTTTTTTGGTATAGAACTATGAGCGAATGAACCTGGCGGACGCATTGGTGCCACGGGTATACACTGATGGGGAGACAATCATTAAGCAAGGGGATGCTGCGGATGGAATGTATTTTGTGGAGGATGGGGACACCAGAGTGGTCAAGGTTGATGGGAATGGCGAAGAGAAGGAGGTACTGCAAAAAAAAATATATATGAGCTTCTTGTCGTCAAGAATGTATGCTAATTTAGAGATGAGATGATTTAAATATCAAAAATTTATAAACACATTTTTAATGTTCAGATTAATCGCGCCTCAAAGGGAGGATACTTTGGTGAACTGGCATTGCTAACCAAGAAGCCCAGAGCGGCGAGTGTAATTGCTGCAGGAAATGTGAAGCTTGCATGTAAGAAGAATATGTTTATGGCGAATTTTTTATTAAAAATTAGATGGCTTGTATATACGTACATAGTGGCACGGTAGAAGAAAGTCAATTAATGGTATTCTTTTTCTATAGTTTTGGACGTCGAAGCATTTGAAAGGCTGTTGGGTCCTTGTATGGAGATTATGAAAAGGTACACATGTCATTCGCCTTGTTTTGCATTCGTGTAAGCTTTTGCAGACTGGCCAGATAAACTGTAAACCGGTATTATTATTATTATTTTTCTAGGAATGCGGAAGACTATGAGCAACAATTAATCCGCATATTTGGATCCAAGTCTAACATCACCGATATCCGGTGAGCAGCTCACACTAATCGGTCCCCGTCCGCCTATAATAATCAGTTGTTAACGTACCATCACATTGTCATCATCATCATCATCAAATCAACAAAGCCACAATTATACAGCATCAATCCTTTTCCAACGACTAATTTCCGTTTCTCCATTTTTATGAATTCGTCAAAGAAAAACATCAACCAAGACAAAAGCACCTCCAACAACCACCCAAAACTGTATCAATTTGTAATAATATGTGTCATTTGAATCATTTCGACATGATTGGTTTGCATCCAGAAGCTTACGATGCTAGGACAAAGCACAAAAAACATGACTTCTCATATGAATCCGGGGTCTAGTAATAATATATGCTAAACTCATAAAGAGAGGCTTGTGGTTTTGGACAAGAAGATATTTGGTTTGAGAAATAAATTGTTGAAGTAGCCTGAGAGAATGTTTTAACAAAGGGTGAATACACAACCTATTTCAGTATAGCATAATAATCTTATAAAAGTTACAAATGTGCAACATGCATCACAAAACAAAAAATCAGTAGGAAGTTTTATACGAAAATGGGGGAAAATGAAAAATACTAATTATAACTTATTATCATTGTTCTATAGTGGAAAGTTTTTGGTGACGATAAAGTTGTTGAATCATATTATAGGTTGTACACAAATGTCATTATATAAGCATAACATTACTCCATTATTTAGTCAGCCAATCAGCGAATCTACATCTAAACGTTGGGTTGATAGCTATCTATACACAATTTAATATGAAATATTTAATCGAATAAAATTATGTAAGGGTGAATAAGGTAAAAAATGGAATTTGCTCTGAAATCATCAAAAGAAAAACAAGACATTTTTAAAGAGCTAGAAGAGAATTTCCAGTTTTTAGAAGAGTTTTTAGCCAAAACCTGTTAATTTTGTGGATTTCGTCTCTAATTTTGCGTCTGACAAACGATGAATGATTGACTGAAAAAAAGATACAATCTTGAATTCATAGGAATTTTAGTAAATAAAATTGCAACTAATACCTACGCTGTTTTAAACAGGTAAAAATGCTTTTGGAGAATTGTATCCACTACAAAAAAAAAATAAATAAAATTCAAAGACGACTGGACTGGCTCTCCTCTCATATTTAGTTAGTGTATAAAAATTCTAAGTGGTCATTTTGTCAGAAAAGCATATAATATCTCAATATCTACTAACTATAACAATACCCTAAAAAGTTGTATACTGTTTATTATAATATGCATAATATTAAACCTGGACAGGAGTGTAAAGGCGTGTGCAATGAAATGAAGAGTTGTGGAAAATGAGTTCTGGATGATGATTGAGGTGCACATGGTTCATTACCTCATAAAACCAATTAAAATTCGCTACATAATAATAATTTTAGAAAAGTATGTAATTACTTGGATTTTTAGAAGCTGCGTAAAACATTGTATTATTAAGGAACTTTTTAAACAAAACTGTGAATAATCCTGAGCTTCGAAACTTTTAGGAGAACATGAACCCGTGACAATTTTATGTGGTTTGATGAAAGCAAAAAAATGTACATGCCGGTGTGTATATGATTTCACAACGTTTAATCCTTTTTATTGAGCTTCCTTATTACAATGGGTTTAAAATGATTAAAAGATTTAACATGTAGCGTATATTAGTTCTATCTAAGCCATTTAGTCCAGAGTCCAAACACCCCAAGGCCCATGGCGTTTTAATTGTAGCTGACAAGTTGTCATAAGTAAATATATATGCTTTTATAGTTTGTATAAAAATAATATCCTTTAGTAGATAAATACACTAACGTACGTAGTTTTTCGAATCACCTTTTCTGGCAAAAGGTGTCAACTATGTCAACTAGGTACAATAATTTTTCTCTTCCGTTACAAATTAACACAGTGTGTACTCGTTTCTACATCCTTTAATTTATATATTGAGTTCGTTTGAAAATGCCGAGATATGGAGGGTTCCGGGAAAGACCAAGAGGTAAAAGCAAGATTTATCCTAGGCAGTTTCACAGCAGACCTTGGATTTATCGAAAGACAGGTTGTTACTGCACTGAAAACTCGGTCCACTTTTTTTTTATTTATTTATAATGTTCGGGAAACATTTCCGTCATGTCACAAGTTGATATAGAACGTGTTAAGCTGGTCTTAAACACTCAACTTGGCGTTTTGGAATTTAGAAATCCCGATCCAGCTAAATTTTATGGTTTATTTGTAGAGAATAACAAAGGTATTGTAGAGAAGTAATTTGTGGGAAAGGACAACTTCTCGTTGTTCCCTAACGCTCCGGTTAGTGTGCATATAGCATAGGTAATCTTACTTTCCGTTTGTAGAAAACGCCATAATATTTACAATTTGTAAAATGTTTTTTTCTCTCGTAGTATTGAGCAATTAAAATTGTTTTGTGTGCTTTATTGTGATCTACATTACAGTGAGAATCCTTCTAGTATTTTCATTTGTTCCCCTGAACGTTAAACATATCGTATTTGTATAACCTCTTTAGATTAAAAAAAAACCCAAAAAGTAATATTACAAAATAAATGCGTATGCGTTTTCATGTTTTCAGTTTAGAGCAAGATGTGTAAGTGTATGATGGATGGACGGATATGAAGCTTGAGTTAGAGATACGCTTCCAGTTCTTATTAAAAAGTATATATTGTAAGAAAGAGTAGGATATTCTGACTTTAAACAAACTCACCCATCAGGGTGGGCAAGAAACACGATTAATTCTATTTATGACTGCATGTTTCAATGTCAGAACAATGGGTACTATATATTATGTATATAAATACACTACGAGTATTTTAAAAATGTCTTTTCTTTGAGTATCGTCGTCGTTAATAGTGTGCTTCTGATTTTAAATCAGTGATACAGTATCGAATTGCTAACAACATTCAAATTTAAACAAGGATTTGATGGTTTAAGATGATCAAGTTGAGTATAAGCATCTTTTGAGAGAATAACCAAAAAATATTCTACTTTAGAGATTTATAGTAGTGACAAAAATGAGCGAAAAAGTAATAAAACACAAACTTACCTAGGTTTATAGGTATTTATGTCATTTAAATAAATGAGTAGGGATAGACTTTAAACACGAGGGTAATTATGTCATGTGTATTTAGTTCATACTGCTACGTAATATGATATGTAAGAAAATATTCTAAAAGATAATACTATCTATCTATGTACGTATGTATTATTTAAATAAAGAGTACGCTAAATTGTGATGAAAGTGGAGTCTTATGGGGTGTTGATTTTTATTTTTATAAGTATATAACATCCCTGCATCACGGCAGTCAAAATTTGAACATTTGCTTATTGCTTGATATGGAGCCAGACTAGAAGGTCATTACAAAGTTGACAGTAACGTCGAATGGAATCCGGAAAAAGCCAATTTGATTGTTTCCTTTAAAGGCAAAGAAGGGAGTAGTAATCCGAGCTGTATTTAAAGTAGCAACATACCGTTTTCCCAACTTGTGGGCTCGTAAGACTTCTCGGAAACTCTTATTCAGGCGCAGGGAATTCCCTTCAATACTGGTCACGAATGAGATGAGAACGATATACATGGCGAAACAGTTTATCGAGATGTAGGCCATTCCAACTTTCGTCAAAGTGCCGACCACTTCATGAAGTTCGATAAGCGCAAAGTTTATAACTGACCAAAAGAAGATGCCAAAGGAGAACAAGACAAATATGAGATGTCCAATTTTAGATGACCAAAATTGAGTATGTAGGACAATTCTCCGTTGAATAATGACTAGCGACAGAATAAACTTTCTCCACCGCTCCATCATTACCCAATTTGTGGAGGAGGGTTGAGGCAAGTGGTAATGTTGTTTGGGATATTTAGTTACATTGTTTAGGGCCGTCAATCCTCCATTTCCAATGTGCAATACTAGTATTAAAAGTAACAAACAGAAAGCGCACCATCTCGACATCACTGTCATTTGAAATACAAAGACTGGAACACGGATCACAAGTGTTACGAAACCTAGTCCACTCGTGGAGGGGATCATTTCCAGGATGTGATACAATGGGTCCATGTTCATGTAAAGGACCACTGATGATCCTGCTGTCAAAACAAGTGGAAGTGCCGACAATCCGAGGGATATTAATCCTAAAATGTCGCGATAAAGTGGAGGAGGTTCAAATAGATACCAAACGCTCAGTCGGGTTACGGCTGGAAATAGACAAACAATATGATTTTATAGTATCACTGAATTTCATCGATTGTCATTCATTATATATAGCAATACCTTCCGACATAGTAGCGTAGCTGTCGTTAAACAATGCTGTCATCTCATCACCATGCCTGGTGTAATGAAGTCCAACCAGGGCGAGCATGCTACTGACCATTACGACAGCCAGGGACGCAATTAAATTCACGTAGTCGACCTCTGTCCAGACTTGACGTGAACTTATAGCAATGATGTTCACGACACTGCATAGCGTTCCGAAAATGATGAATATTAGGCCTAACCAAGTGGCAATTAAGGTTCGAGGCGGAGGATTAAATTTCAATGCCTTTTTGTCATGATTCCAATTGTAGGGAAATGGGACAACTTTGTCGTAGATTTCAAATGGGGCCCCAAATGCCAGCCACATTAAGCGGGTTCCCATTGTTTGCGATTTTAAGACTTGGTCGAGAAAACTCTATGAAATCAGAATTGCAATTATGTTGACACTGAGGGGTGCAGCGAGGTAAAACGGTTCTCGCAAACAATCCTATGAGTTTTATATAAATGTTTTACTACAACAATAACCGCATTATTAGATGGATAAACAAACGCCAAACGTGTGGTAGATATTATGATCATTTTCAAAATATTTTTCATGTCTAAAATCAATCAATATTTTGATTTAAAGTTTAGTTTGGGCTAACATAAGTAATATGGTGTGGTTCATGTGCCAACTTTATTATTCATTATTCATTTGCCCGTTTTGTGATGTGTTTCTTTTGATTTGCTTGTCCAATATTAAATACATGAAACAGGACAGGGGTTTTATAACCCATGCACATCATACTTTTCTTAGAAAAATGCGTGCCTATTTGATACCAACTGTGAGTGGACTGAGGAATACTGACTTTGTTTCTGAATTGAATTTCAAAATAATGTTGAGTTAATATTTTATAGCAAAATATAGTGTGTGACAACGTCTATTTTAAACAAACGCAAGGTGCGTATACATATGGTTTTTTTCAACCACAAGACTTGCTCATGCGGAAAAGTAAGAATAATGTATGAATTTACTGTGCTGCTTGAATTTTTAATTCGGACAGGCATAAAATACTACATAAAAGAATTGTGAGTTTTGGGTAAATATTATATGCAGTACTACGGGGTTTTCTTGAAGTGCCAGATTTCAATTACTGTATAACTTTGGAAAGTTAACCATTGGAGCACAATTTCCAACCTACTTTCCCCCACTAGGCGCATTTATTCCACAAGTGACTCAAACTCACGGTGTCTTTGTGATGCGGAGCGAAGGGATTTGACAAAAGTCTCTTCCTTATCAGGCCTGTGCAACATTTATAAGGTTAAAATGTCTCGTATCAAGTTAAAGTCGCGAAAATCAGTTCTACAAGTCGAGGGGAAGAAATTGTCCGAATGACGTTTTGTGCGTTTGCATGCAATTAGTAGGTCACATTAATTTTGCAAAACCCTTCTCGTATGCACGTATGCAAGTGCATTGCTGAAGAGAAATAAGAAAATCGGCAATCAATGCAAATGTAAGCGCAGTTCTATGCAACATTTAACCCGCAAATATATGCACAACTGGTATTGATTCGCAGTTTTCTATTTATTGCGTTTAATAGCTTCACAGAAATGTTTAATTTTTAAGTTAATATTAGTTGTCAAAATGGTATAGATAGATTCTTATACAGGTTACACCTATCCGCTAGGAATTAATTAAATGCGCGCCAATATGACAGAAGATGCTTACGTCATAATGCGAAGGGAAAATCTGTGCTCTTTGTGCTTTTGCTTTCAGTTTAAATACTTTTAACAATGCAAATTAAGTGCCCAGTTTTTACCGGATATTTGACTGATTGTCTTATGGTATATTTAATTAATGGCCTCCTATTAACTTTATCATAGATATATGACCCCCTGTGAAAGAGAAATTACATCTTTACCAAAAGAATATCATGACGTGAGTGAAATACTAACTTATCTGACAACTAAAATCCGCTGCAATAAATATTAATCCATTTGGTCATGTCAATCATATGTATGTAAATATATCAATAAACATTTTATTATATTTGTCAGTTTTAGTGCTTTCGGACGCGATTCTAATAAATTAATTGACGTTTAATTATTTGGTACTTTGACTGCAAGGCATGTAATTTTAAAACGAAAAAGTACGAAATGGCAGGTAGTGCGGACTAGCGACATATTTGCATTGCACTTTGAATTTATCACTTCTATAGGAAGATCTGCAATTCGTAATTCATTCAACCCAGCATAGCATGCAGTGCTGGATGACTCGCAAAGTGACACCCTACCCAAGACAAGTGGCATGCATCCAGGCGGCACTTCGATAAGCACCTTCAAATAAATCATAATGAGGTTTTACAACTGTAGCTTCGACAGAATTAGTAGTTAGCGCTTCATGTAGCGACATGTCAAAATTACTATAAATAGACCATTGCACCTTGCACTTAACCACCAATTTACTCCTACTAATTCTTCTGAGGATGCACTACAGCAAGTTGGAGACAGCTAATCATGTACTCCAACGGAAAGCAGATTCTACTGGTTAGTGAAAATGTCAAACGAAATGTCAAATAGGCTTTTGTTCTTGGTTTTAAATAATGTTTTCTGGTATTCTGATACTTTAAGAATGTGGCCTTCGCGGCTATTATATTGGGAGCAGTACTTGTAAAGGCACAGAACAATCCCCCAACTGATGAGGATTGTGTTGATGATGCACCATTTCCGGATCCTGCAAACTGGTAATAATATTGGCAGTTAACAATTTTGCAGTTGCATTTACATCTCTGAGTTTTCTTAATGAACTTATTTCTGATTTTCCTATAATGTTAGTACGGCCCACTATCAGTGCTTTTTTATCGGTGGACAATGGACACTAGTTCACTTAGATTGTCCTGCAGGTGGCCATTACAACCCGGCTGAACAAGCATGCGTACTCGGACCGTGTGAAGGTTGGTCGTTGGTGTGATATCTCATTTGCTCATTTGTTACTTGTATTACTTAAGGACGGCTGTAGTAAATATTGCAAGTATTACATTCTAAATGGAATTAACGGACTTTACTTTTGTTTAGATCCAACTACAACTACAGAGCTCGCAACCGAAACAACTACTGCAGAATCAACAACCATAATTACTAGCGGTCCAACGACTGAAGTGTTAACGACCAAGTCCGAAGTAGAAACGACAACGGACCCACAAAAACCTTCCCCCTTTAAGTGTACAACTGCCGGTTTCTTTCCTCATCCCACTGACCCCAGAAAGTATATCCGTTGTATTTCCATCTGGGACAAGTTTTTATTTTACTACCTACATGTTTGTCCCCTATTTGCCTGCTACCAGCCTGACCGAAAAGTTTGTGTTAAAAATTCATGTCCACGTCCAACGACACCCACAACTACTTTGGCCCCACCCGCAACTACTGTTACAGTGCCTCCACCCACAACTACTGTTACTGTGGCTCCACCCACAACTCCTGCGCCACCAGTAATTAAATGCAATTTGTTCTCCGCCTACCCCTACGAAAACACATGCAATCGTTATTACCATTGTATCCAGATAGGATATGCTTATATCAACTACGTCTTTTACTGTCTCCCCGGAATGTATTTCGATAGAGATAAAGGTCGTTGTGTTCTTGGTACCTGTCCGTACGACTCTCCGACCACTGCAGCTACAACATTTCCTTCCAACCCCAATGCAACAACTATAGCTCCTACAACAACTGCAGCCCCTCCAGCACCGGTAATTTGTGATTTGGTGTCAGCCTACCCTTACGAAGGATGCAACCGCTTTTTCCACTGCATCCAGATTGGATACGCTTACGTCAACTATGTATTCAATTGTCTTCCTGGAATGTATTTTGACAGAGATCTAGGTCGTTGCATCCCTGGAACCTGTCCATACGACACAGTGACCACTGTTGCAACAACAATTTTTGCTGATCCCACTGCAACCACTATCACAACTACCCCTGCTGCCCCGCCGCCATCTGTGGTGTGTGATTTGGCTACCTCATACCCCTATGAAGATACCTGCAACCGTTTTTACAACTGCATTCAGATAGGATATGCATACATTAACTATGTATTCTACTGCCTACCTAATATGTACTTTAACAGAGAGCAAGGTGGCTGCGTTATTGGCACTTGTCCATACAACTCAACGACTGCTATTGCAACAACTCCACCTCCCTTCGTAACGCCAACAAGTTCTTCGGAGATGGAGGACACTTCAAACTTGCCTGATCGCCCCCGTCCGTTTACTTGTGAAAAGCAGGGAATATTCACGGATCCATCTAATTGTGCTTCGTACAACAGATGCATTTTAATATTTGGAGAATTGTACTACTTTAAATACACTTGTCCTCCTTTCATGCACTTTGATTTGACATTTGGTCTTTGTGTCCTTGGACCCTGTGGCAAATAATTAAGGTTGTGATCCAAGATAATATGACAATATTTAACGTACACAAGTTTGCTGCTAAATGATACAATACTAAATAAATGTACGAATACATTATTCATTCATGGCTTGTGCACCATCAAATCGTAGAGAATAGATACCTTTTTACAAAATTGGAAATAAAATGCGTGCACATATGCTTTATTTCACTTCATACTAATATTTAATATGAAATTAGAGAAATAGAACGTGTTTAGCAAAATGCACAATATGATACAACCAAGTTATGTGATTTTATTTCCATCACAAGGTCAAAGTCGCACCCAACTTTTTAGTATCTCATCTGCAAATCTCATCTTGTCATCTCATCTCATCACATTCATCTCGTCCATCATTCCTAATCATGCAACAAGGAATAATTTCCAGGATGCTTTTGAACGCAGAAACCCAATTAGGGTAAAATGTGCAAATTGTTAGCGTCTATATAGTTTCCTAATTACCATGCCCCGTTTGTTTTGATTGTGGTCATTTTAGGAAGCGAGTTTGTGCAACGATAGGTCCCACTTACTTCAGTTCAGTTTACTTACGAGTAGTCACATTCGTCCATTAACTTTACAAATGCTCAATTTTTATTCATAATGGGATTTAAAAGTTATCTTATTTTTGCATCACATTTCCGCTTTCGAAGCTTGATTTACCGCTGGTGTAAGGACTCACGCCCAACTTTTTAGTATTTCATCTGCTGCCTTAAATCCTGGAAGAATCAATATAAGTTTACATATGTAATTACAGTAATCAGATCAGTAATCAATATAAGATTACCTAGCATGAGCGTAGGGGCGTTGATATTAGCATTCGAAACTACGGGAAAGACTGAAGCGTCTGCAACCCTCAGGCTGGTGATTCCTTGAACCCTACAATTTGATTAGCATTTTCGTATATACTGAAGGTCCATGTGTTAACTCGATTATAATAATATACATAATACGGCATATCCTACCTGAATTTCGTATCAACCACAGAGCCCAAACTACACGTCCCCACGCTGTGGAAAGTTGAATAACTTGTTTGCGTAATATAGCAACGCCAATAAGCTTCAGACATGAATTGATGAGAAGCACAGGATGGTAGCGGCGAATCACTGTATTTTGCCCCCATTGCTTGGAAAGCTTTAGTGTCCAGGATGCTCAGTGAAAAGTTTATAGCTGTTTCAAGATAACCGCAAATTTAAGTGTATTTGCAAGTTGTAAATCTACAAAAGCCAATTGTTCATAAACCACTTTCTTACCCTCCAATAAAACGTCGGCATCGCTGGCACTCTGTCCTTCAAACATTCTAAAGTCAATCAACGCCAATTCCATATCATTTTTGCTGCCAGCCTTGTACGCGGTCGTATTCAAGGACAAAAATCCTCGGTACTTTGGTCTGGTGACCCAGACGTAAAAACAGGAAACTGGTGATTCTCCCTCAGTGGGAGCAGGACACATGGGATCAAAATTGATTTGAATATCTGGCCACTCCCCCTCCCCCTCAGATTTTGCTCTCGAGGACACTTTAAAGGCTTGTGGTCCTTCTTGCAAATGTCCCAAAATGCCTTCCCCAGTTGTCTGGTAGTCTTCCATAAGTTTAACAAAGTCAGCTTCTGCCGGCATTTTTGGGATAAGTGGTTCTACAGAACTGTTATAAGTTACAGAATAGAGAGACACCATCAAATGGTCGCTCATATTTTGACCAAGTTGAGGCAGGTCTTGCTTAACGGGAATCTGTTCAAACGGATTTTCCATTTAAATCATTGCTTTTTGGTGTGACTGATGTAGCAAAATATTTTATACCTCAGCGGCTTCAAGTACAGCGCGTGGTCCAACCCCAGACTTCATTAGGAGTAGAGGTGAGCTGTATACTCCAGCGCTAACAATAACTTCCTTGGAGGCGCGAGCAATTTGGGGAATTCCATGTCGTTCATAGGCTACCCCGTAAGCTTTTTTGTTGTCATCAATGAGAATCTGAATATATGAATGACAAAATTGCAGTTTTTCGTTCCATATTTAGCTGTAATTGTAATTGATTCTTACTTGTTGTGCAATCGAGTAGGGGAGGACGGTGAGGTTAGCTCTGGTGTTCATTATTGGCTTGATGAGCTTATTGAACGAACTTGATCTTTGTCCCTTATCAATGGCCTTGGCCATTGGGGTAAAGCCTATACAACACAAATGATGGAGCATATATCTCCTTATCTGTCCACGTTCACGTTTTAAATCATTAATCATCCGATCGCATACTTTCTACTTGATATCCATTGGGATCCCCAACTTTAAATCCTAACTCTTGCCCAGCTGCAAACCAAGTAGGAAGCATGAGTGGAACATCAGTATCCACCACGATTGGGCCATCATGTCCGTAATTTTCTGTTCAAAATAGTACCAAGTAAAATTTCAAGTATCACTAAAGAAAATCTAAATCATAAAAGCCACAAAAAAAACTTTATGATATACCTTCATTTTCTCCACTAAATAGTTGTCCAATAAAGTTCTCCGACATTTTGAAATATTGCAAAAGATTTGCGTAATTCCATGACGGATCATTAACTATTTTCGCATAGTTATCAAAGTCTAAGGGACTCCCTCTGTTGTGGACCATGTCATTATGAGATCCAGAACCACCCAGCATTTTCCCAGTATGTGTTACGATTATCTAGGAAAATGTTGACTTTCTTGGAAACTGAACAAGATTCATTAATGAACATTTTATATTATTTTATCATTTCTAACTCACTCCACCCCCATCTCGATTGGCGTATCGTTGAGGAACAGACGCAAACTGATAGTTTGTGTCAATGTCGTACCCCACATGTTGAACAAAATAAGGAACCTGCGATGCAGGAACTGGCTCTCCTCCTGCCTCCAGTAGAAGAACGTTAAATCGCTCCGATAAACGGCTGGCAATCACACATCCCGCTGTTCCACCTCCCACTAACAATACGATACATATATTATTGTAATTCTTATAACTGGTATATCATAAAACGTTTAAAATTACTGGAGTGTATCCTTCCTTACCAACAATGAAATCGTACGTCGCTACTCTCGGCAAATTAATGTCATTTTCGAGTTCTCCTATCGTTTTAGCCTTGTCTTCCTCAAGATATTTCTTTGAGAATAATTGGATAAGCAAAGGAATAGAGCTAAGAACAAACGCCGCTAGCTTCATATTGATTACTGGCACGGAGGCACTAATTCTAAGTTATAGTCAAATGTCTACTTGGCAATGAAGAGGGATCTATGTAAAGATCCACGTTATGAAGGGAAGTTTTCCTTTGAAAAAACTTATATAGTTTTGGAGGAGTATTATCTTCGACGCAATGTAATACCCCCGGATTAAAGTGTCAAATTACTCAAAATTACAGATTGGTAGTACACGTACAAGGCACGTATATTATTCACATGCTCAATACATGAGAGGGCAAGAGCTTGCTTTGAAAATGCACATTTCCATCAGTCATGCCATTAATAGTAATTAACAATTAATCCTGTATCCATCAGTGTCAGTTCACCCTGCTAAGTCATTAGCATCAATCACTGATTAGGCCATAATAATCAAAATCAAAACCTTATGTTACAATAGGAGATGGAGATGACAGAGATGAGATAAATATATACGGAAATCCAGTTCAGTTCAGACGTTATATCCACAGAGAGTACAAATAATACGAGCACCGCAAATGATACTCATTTCATTCAATAATTCACCGAAAGCGTACTAACAACGCTAAGCAATGCTTTGTGCCCCTTCTTGGCTATTTAGTTTAACATGATGGTTGATGATGGTTTGGCCTAATGAATTAATGAGGGTTGGTTGTCCCGACCCGAGGGGTAGCGGTATGTGATCACTGTGATCAGCAGTTACTAATGCATAAAATGACATATTTTGAGAATCATATTTCACTTCGTTTGCAATATAATGTAATGCACGTTATACAAAAGCTGCAGGGCACATGGGAAAATACGTGAAAAGTACCTAATTTACTTTTGGTGGAAAATGTTCCCACACGATTCTCCCGTTTCTCCTTGTCATTGCAAGTGTCCCTCCTGTATATTAAAATCCACCCTCTTTCAAGCAAATTTCTCCTCGTATTACATTTGAATGCATTGTTTTTGGAGACAAAATGGATAAATTTGGATGAGACAAAAGGTGAGGAAATGAAGGTGAATTGGTGTGCTGTATTAACACAGTGGAGTTAATTTACACAATACGGATGGCTACAGGGAGTCGACTAATTCCTAATCTAAATCTTCTTCATATTATCAGTTCTGTATTGCACGTTAGATAGGTATATCCAAAATATTCCCAAATCATAACTTTGCAAACCTTAATCCATGTTTTGAGGTTAAAATGGCCGGATTAACAGAGCAGATTTAAAAACGGATGATTTACAATGTAACTTAATTGTTAATTCCGATCGCTTTACGATAACTTGCAAAGCGACTACGGAGGAAGCTTTGTATGCTCTCCGAAGGGAATAGTAATGAATTTCCCAATATATTATTTGCTTGTAAATCTTTAAATGAGGAGAAAGAGTATCATATAAATTTCATTACAGAAAAAACTGTAGACCTGTGCAGTGCTTTCCATATATTAAGAAAACAGAACTACGTGCTCCATTATAATTATTTTGTCCATCTTTTTCAAAACCGCAATGTTTGCCACAAAACTACCGCTACTAATTCTCATTCTATCCCCGTTAATTTCCTGTCAAAGGGATGACACCCTGGTTGAACGTAGAATAGGGAAAGATGTGGCAGAAGCTGTTGTTCGACGAATCCTCAGATCCCAGATATTTCGTGACGATGCCAGTTTTCTGTTGCGAGTAGCCTATGCCGAAAGTCGCTTTGGGGAAAGCACGTCTACCTTTCGTCCCGGATACTATGGTGGCATTTGGCAAGTGGACGAACATTTATTCAACATGACCAAAGTAAATAGCACAACCTTGTCTCCATTTCATGCCCAAATTGAAACCAGCTGGGGAATAAACTGGTTAGCTGTGTCATGGACCGACTTGTTAAAACCTTTGTACTCCGGACTAGCAGCAAGGCTTTTCTTTGCGCAAGTGCCCCCAATGCCAAATATCCCAGATACAATTAACCGCCAGGCTCTCCACTGGAAAAACTATTATAGGCAAAACGGGTCTGCAGAAGCATTTATCAGCGACGCCCGTGAACTTCAAAATGCCACAAGTTGCCGGGGAAAAATTGACCTGTGTATTGTGCTGGATGGTTCGGGAAGCGTTTCAGTCCCGGCCTTTATTCAAGCCAAAGAATTCGTCGCGTCCACGATCCAGTCGTTTACTTTGGATTACACCAGAATTGGACTAGTCGTGTACAGTAGCTCGCCATACCAGATTTTCCCCGTGGAGAATAATTACACGATTACTGAGATGAGCGACTTAGCAAGGAATGCCACCCACCCAAGAGGGGGCACAGATACGGGATTGGCTATGATTGAAGGTGTTGGACTATTAAAGAGTGCGGCGGTGCAAGACGGTATACCACAAGTCATGACGGTGTTTACAGATGGTCAGTCTAACTTCCCTGTCACTCCCGGTGTTGAAGCAGCCAGAAATAACAACATATCTACTTTTGCTGTCGGGATAGGTGATGGAGTGGTATATTCTGAATTATTGGAAATCGGTCAGAATCGGCAGGAAAACGTGTTTGAGTTAACTGACTTTGATGCGTTAACAGACTTTATCTTTCGACTGACCTCGATTACATGTGAGCTTCCTCAACGACCCGTAATTAACGAAACGTACAACGACTCTTTGATTCAGAATGAGAGGCGATACTACACCATGGTATTGCCACCTGCTGGAATTACTGTCGTGCTCCATATTACAATTGGGAAGGTCAAAGGGTACTGGTCCTATACAGAAGAGACGCCAACAGAAGCGGTGCATGATGGTGTTATCGACGGACCAACTCATATCCCGGTACCTCCCCCAGAAATGCTGAGATTTGGACTGGGTTTAAGCGATTCGAAGCTAAGCGATAACGAAGTGTACATAACCATTGAGGGGACTGAAGAAAATAACAGGTATCAAATTGAAACTCAGGAAGGAGACCAAGTGCCTGAGCAGGAGACGACAACCACACCAACAACCCGCCGAACGACAACGCCGAGGATAACCACAAGAGGAACAACGTCTTTGGTGTTTTTGACGACTACTACAGGCAACGAGAATGGAGCTGTTACAAATAGTCCTATTTTCACTTTCATATTTCTTCAATTGCTGGTTTTACTCCCTTATTTGTGATTACTGATTACTCTCTTATTTCGGTGAATAAAGACCGTTATAGAAGGTTACAGTGGTGTCCATGAGTCCATGGCTCATGGAACTAATAAAGGTTATTCAAAACGAAATGTGTTGTTACGTAATGATTTGTGTGTACAATATGTATGTAATTAATTTTCATTCGGATTGCATTGAAATATTCATGCCCTCATATAACTCATGTTACCGGCTACTAAATCATTATCAGCAAATTCCTGGCGTCACACTAAATGGCCAGGATTTAGATTATACGCACGCCAACATTGGGTATCATTTCATCGTCGTACTTACATGACTGCATGTGATAATAATAAAATGAATGCTTACATGTTCATGCCATTGGATATAAATTGGTGCGTGAGTTATAAAATTAGGTTGTTAATAAAATGTCGAAAAGGATTTATAGGGATATATTTGTATTTATTAAGCGAATCACACTAAACTAAAAACAAGTCTTGCACCTGGTTTATTCCAGTCTCGGGTACTTTTAAGACTTTGTTACATTTGGTTGGTCATACATGGTCATCGGTAGCTAACCTTAAATCAAAATCCTCTATTGATTCTATTGTGATTGTATATCTATCAGTTGTGATTTTAATAAGAGTATGTATAGGTAGGTTATTATGCATCAAGCATGGATTTAATATTCATATGTATGGTTATGGAGAAATGAATTTGAATTAGCTCAAAGTTAAAACTGTTTACGTATGTACAACCCAATTCTTTTAAGAAAACGTATGTTCGAATGCCACCGATTTTTGTTGACTTGAATAAAAGACCGATGTAAACATGGAGTATATAATATTGATAGAAAAATGACAATTTAGAAATTAGAGAAAAGCTTATTTTCCGTGTAGGATGTTGTTCAAACACAGCACACGTCGGTTCATAGGTATGTTTTTACGTGTGTCATATTTTTTGAAGAAATTCTCAATGTAAAAAAATGGTCAATAATATCTTTAACCGGAAGAAATACAAATCAAATTAGCAGAAACAATATACTAATTCACTCACATATGTCATGTAAATCCCCGTTGAAAAGTAAACCACAAAAGTAAAGTTTGAAATGGAAAGCGGAATAAACGGATAAGGATGGGCTT
The DNA here is from genome assembly GCA_036850665.1 of Dicranocentrus wangi. Taxonomy (NCBI): domain Eukaryota; kingdom Metazoa; phylum Arthropoda; class Collembola; order Entomobryomorpha; family Entomobryidae; genus Dicranocentrus; species Dicranocentrus wangi. Next base: position 36,075 of record JAANSN010000697.1, read on the forward strand.
TGGGAGCTTTGTAAGTCTCATAGAGGTCTCATGGATCACAAGGTGGATTCCTCTGAACTTCATTTTTGTATTAAAAGGCGAAACTCGATTTCATAAAAACAAGTGCTGCATTTGGAGTAACCTTTGGCTTTGATTGAGGTTTCCTTCAAGCAGACATACAGACTGCAAGTGGAAACCGCAAAGTAGCTACTCTCGAAAATGAACAAAACAAGTTTTTTTTGCTATAGTCAATAAATTCTTGATTTGATTTTACAAGTATCAGTCGAATCAATTTTCGTGTAAGTACCTGACAGAGGAAGGTTTTAAAGTAACTTACTTCGATGGAATTAATTTTTTTGCAAGTATAATCTACTATCGAACGGCCAGTGTCAATGCTGGATGTCAATAGCGCCCAAACTCCATTCAACACATCTTTACTATTTTCCCACCAAAGTAAACATCATCTAGTCTAGTTCAAGGTAAAAACTAATTGAAGGCAATGGGAACACCACTTACCTGGTATGCATTTGGAATCCCATTTCAGACCTACGATAAAGTGATACCCTTTCCGTTCAGGTGGGATTCTACAACTAAAAAATTGACTTTTGACAAGACGAAGCCCTTCATTCGAGTCCTGGCATGGATTGGCCAAGCCATTGTGGCTTTAACAGTCATACTCTGTATCACTTCAATAAAATATTTGTCCTCGATTCCCACTTGGCATACTCTTAATTATGCCCACATGATCGTGTCATCCAACACTATGACCGTTAGCCTCATGTTCCTTTTATTTTCCAGCTATTTTCTTCTAAATGGCGAAGAAATGGCTGCCCTGTTCAGTGACAGTCATAAATCATTTGTTGCGAGTCAAGACCGTTTTCAAAATCAATTCCTTCATAGACCACCGCCAGTTCATAAGGATATAATTGGCATGATTGCCTGCTCAATTACTTTCCTCCCTGTTCTACTGGTGCTGATTCCTCCTGTTGTCTGCGTTTACCTTAGAGTGGACCCCCTTTACGTCCTCTTCAAAATAATTCCCTTGCTCGACGGAAAAGAACTTTCATTTATCTCTATATTAATTCGAATCGTTTTTTACTTTACGGAGATATTGGTTGTTGCACGATGGGCGATATTCACCGTTATACAGCTTATTTTGGTTTTAAACATTGGAAACAGGGGATTGAAAGATTTGTCTCACATTGTCAAGTATCCTCAAGTACATCCTACTTTACCACAACGACCTCCTGGAGACTTTCCCCAGCATCGAATCGAAGATGCCATTCGACTACGAGTCTGGGAGGAATTCATTATTTCATTATGTGTGGATAAAAATATAGTTGTGCTTCACACTAGATTCTGGTCGAAAAACATCGGATTCTGCATTTTTGTAATGTTAGCACTCGGGATCGTATTCTTCTCGACAGTTAATTACGCTTTAGTTACGATAAACCTCAAAATGGGTGCCGAGCTGCTTGCCATTGCGATTATATTGGCCATCTGTGTTTACTTAGTTTACTTTCTACTCATTAATTTTGTTGTAAGTATAGATGATAACTCGAGAGAGCTAAATAAGAATTTGTGGAAAGCCTTGAAAGCAAATAAACTTGGTAAAAGGTATTTGAAAACGTTAACAACTGCAAAAATAGCAACTCCGTTTTTTAGCTTTGAGCAAACTAGCCACGTAGAATTTCTTAAGATTCCAATAGATACTACTATAGATTTTATCTTAACTTTTCCAGTGGGTAACATAAATTATTTATAAGAGTCCTAATTTGCAAAATGATCAATAATCTAAGTATGTATTGCACATTTTTGCTGAGTATTGCTTACTTGCATGGTTTGGCACTTTTCCAGTGCCCAGTTGTACATAGTGTGTAGGTATATGAACATGTTAATGTAGAATTTATGTAAGTAAATATATTAAAACATTTTTGTTACAAACTTGAACTTTTAGCTTTGTACATTTGATTTTTTAATTTGGTAAATCGCATCCCTCCCAAATCTACACACCAATTATAATGCGGATTTATATAACTGCATTACAAGTTCCATCAGAAATCTTAAATCGAAATCCTTTCTTGCATTGACACCGCTGCCCAATATAAGTACCCCTTTCTGTACAGTCCGAATTGGGAACGCAATTTGCTCGTATGGAATTCCATTTTATATACGCGACCACAATTTCCTCTCCCCCTTTGCCATTGTACGCATCACTTTGCTCGGCTCGCTCGGCATTAGCCCCAGAAGGGTCGCCGTAGGGAAGTGGATATCCGAAGTAAGACCACGTCTTATTATGACATTCAGATGCCCAACCGAGTCCGGCTGGAACAAAGCACCTGAAGCCCCTTTGTGTATTAACCCTAAGCGCCTTTGGGCCATAAACTAGCATACACCGACACCGGTTCCGCGTGACCCCACTCCCAGCTCGTTCTTCAATAGGTAGACATTCCAACCCTTCCACGAGGTTACATGTTCTTGGCTCTATCATGTCACTTTTGGTTTGAGGTGGTAAATCAGAACGGAGTATTACTGCAATCTGATCCCATGTATTGCAGTCTGTATCATTGTATTTCAGTTTCCCTTCAATTGGCAGCACTAATTCGCAAAAATGAGCCATTTTAAGAAGATTGCAAGAATGATTTTCAAACAACTTTAAAAATTGAAATGTTGAGTTTGGAAAAAAACGATAATCAAAAAAACCTTTATACTGTTCGTGGCACATACTACGATATAATATGCATCCACAAACACTTCGCGGCAGTCTTGCGGGAACGCCTCAGTCCCTTCAGCCGAATTCATCCACCATGCACCACCACCACCACATTCGATCCATAGTATTGGCTTCGGTTGAAGGGACTGGGACGTTCGCCAATGTGGTACCCAGTGGTTGTGAATGTGAATGCATATCAAGAACGTTTCGAATCCAGCAGTTACATAGAAACGTTCTCGGATGCATATACATATCATGTAATGCCTAGAACCTGTTACCTATTACCTGGGGTCACAGCGGGCCTAAATGTTGTCGTTGAAGTAGTTTCCTCGTCGCCTGCCTGTCTCCGAAATCGACTGGGTTTAGGGGGTAAAGGATTTGTCCATGTGGACAGTGGCACATAGACAGTGGAAGTGTCATCTGGTGTCTCTCCTATCCACTGGGCTAACTTGTCCTTTTCTATAACATGCACAAATACTTGGGGCGAAAGTTCATTGTCACCGAATTTACTAATGGACAAGGATGACAAGGAGTGCACAATACGAGGACTTGCTTTCAAACAAAGAATACTAACCATCATTGTAAAAAGCGTAGGGTATATAAACTTCCGTGAGAATTTCTCCATTGAAAAAAATTTTAAAAAGAAATGTTTTGGAAAGTTTTTACCACTTATTTGTTCCTCGTGCAGCAATCCAGGTTAATTTACATACTATGAACCGAATACCCCTAGTTATGAACATGAACTATAATGTATAAATTAAATACTTAAGTTTGACCTAGTTCGAGGAAGGTTTAATGGACTACATAGCGTGTCTAAGAAATCGCTCTCAATGGATGCTTTATAAAGGCGATTAGATATGTTTTCCGTCAATGACCCAGTTCTTGGAAATAATGCCGTACAAAAGGAAAATGCCTGATATAGTTACCATTTATATAAAGAACATTTTATTCCTATTAAACAAGCGTCTCTAACTAACTAAATGATTTGCATGACATAGTGTACAATGCAATCAAATAAAGTCATGTGCATAAATAAACTAGTTTATTGTTTGTTAAAACAAAAGTGGATATTAATACTACTGCTACCGAACACATTTTAAACTTTTACGTGACTTTAGGATAGTGTTATTGATCTAAGATCAAATTAATTCACAATAATATAAAAACACGAGTGACTATTTGTTTAATAATTACAAATGGTTGATGATAAAAGTAACTACTTAGTTCTGGGGGTAAATGATGTTTGCATTTCTAACGTGCTCAAATTGTTAATTCTTTAAATAATGAATGATGTGATATATCATAAAACTGCCTTTCTAAATCTGACATTTTCAGTCAAATGTGCCCCTAAAATCTCTCTTTCGATTCAAACGGAGATTCAAAAGTGAAGCTGTCAAATAGCTATATAGCAAGATTAGTTTATTTGGTTAATGTCCCTTTGCACTTTTCTAGTGCGGAGAAAATATTCACTGCGCTGCTGTTTAGACTTGGTTTACCCCAACTGTCTGGCAAAGTTCTGACGTTGTGTAGGTATTACTAAGTTCTTCCACCGTGATTTCGCTGCCTTTCCGAAATATCCTAACGCCACTAGTACCAGGTTCCGGTTCCTTCTTAATTTCGTCAAGTGGGATAAGGCGCTCGGGTGGAGGTGGAGTAGGAAGGATCGGAGATGATACTACGGGCTGGGGTGGTGGCGGCGCGGCTTTAACAGTTGTAGTTGCACGTTCTTCTGTGAGGGTATGACCTTTTCTTGTATGGCTCTTTAAATGCAATGCTAAATGACATTTTCGTGAGAATATGCGTGGACACGCCGGTGCAAAGGGACAGTGAAACGTTCCAAACATTTTGCTGATGTCGATATTTCTCTTCTTTTTCTTGGGCTGCCGTTTCTTCTTCGAAACCTGGCCCACAGGAAGACCAACATCTGATCGCTGCCACAATTTTACTGAAGGATACTTATTATTATTTTTCTTGACTTCCCGGTGCCCATTTTGGATGCTGCTCGTACTAGGTCTTGCGACACCTAAAAAATTATGCGCGAATTATACACGAGCTCGCTCTAAATATCATTTTGATTTTTTAATTTAAAATTTGGATTACCTTTCGAATGGCAGTTCAAAATATGCTCTCTGATTGTCCACATTGGTAACTTTTTTTCAGCTCTGTATTTAGTTGAGTTTAAGCTAAAGGAGCAAGCTCCACATTCTAAAAACTCAGAATTCGTTTCGGTTCTACTGATCTCGTAGAAGCGAATCCCATTATATGACCGACATTTGCGGGCGCCTTTGGGCATTCTTACAGGCGGTTTGTCCGGAACCCGAATTTGGTTATGTTCCGAAGGCACACTGTAAATATCCAAAATACATGAAAAATTAAGTATAGGTTTTAAGCCTGCTTTTTAGGACAAACGGCTAAGACCTCTGACGGTGTAAACTCATGATGTTTTGAAGATGCACTTACTCAATCTCCTTTTTCAACATCGGCATAGGTACTGCAGGATTTTCATTACCAGTGCCAACATCCGGGGCATCATCCGTTGGTAAAGTGGAATTGCCTTCATAAAAGAGCCCCACCAATTCACCTTCATTTTCAACCCAAGAATCTTCGTAAGGAATTTCCTCAACTTTACAAACCACCTTTGGATCCAATTCGGGTTGTGCTGGTTTGCTCGGTCGCGGATTTCTATTGCTTGCCAGTGGCTCTCTACGAGCAGTAGTTGCAGTCGCTCTCATTAGGTTACAGTTACGAGTCGACGTAGTTTGGTTTCTTGCATTTTCATCAGTTCCGCTAGTAGTCCAGCTAGGTGCTTCAGATCTTTCGGATCTTTGTCTCTTCTTTTTCACATATTCATCCTGAATATCTTCGTCTTTCATCATGACAGTTTGGTTAAAGTCAAGGCCCTCCTGATCCACAACCTCACCGGAAGCTAGGGTTTCTCGCAATTTTTTCTTCATTAGAAGCTTATTACGGTAACCTGCCAGAAATCACATAATAAAGTTCGGAGTAATATATGACTAACATATTTCTGTAATAAATAAAATATGTAATGCATGTAGATAAGTAATTAAAAAACGCATGGCGAAAGAATAAGCTGTGTAATATTCCAAGTTATGCATTGATTCTTTCTAGAATACAAGACGGGGAATGTGAGACTTTAATTACTTTTTTCGTCATACCTTCAAATATCATATCCCGCAACTTGGTGAACATTACTGTATTCTCCGGGATCATCTGGGATGATCCTGGTTGTCTCGGCCTTAGAATAATCTCAGCATCTGCAACAGTTCTTTCCACATCGGTAACCAATTTGGAAATGTTCGTTCGTACTTCCTGGACCAGAATCTCACTCTCCCATAACCGTCTCACAAGACTAAGACAAGTTGTGCAAAATGGAAACATTTGCTCTGAACAATACCTCGGAATTTCTTTTGGGTTGAGGTTCAAATGGTAGCAAAGATTCCTGACCATTTTGCTCCTCTCATTGCTTTCCTGCAAAATGTTGTCCGCATCCTCGTCAAATTCATTCTTCTCATCTTTAATGATCACCAAACCCGCACAAAATAAACAAGATGTTTTTACGGGGAGTTTTGTAATAATATTAGAACGAGTGGAGGTTGTATTCTCCTTCCCACGCTGGGAACTGTAAGACATCTCTTCGTCGTCACTTTCGGAACAAGGAGAGCCATTTCCATGAACAGCAAGTGAGCCTGTACTACTGGAAGGTGGTGGCGTCGGGCGACCTAATGGAATGACAAATGAAGGTCCTGCCAAGTCTGGCCAGTCCGAAGTTTGTGTAGGAGCTACCACGGATGGCTTGTTAGCGTCGATTCTTTGCCAAGGAGTGCTGGCATTTTGTCGCCTTAAACTGGCAGACGTACCAGGAACTGGAGAATTCCTGGCAGAATCTTCAGTCGTGTCCATGCGTTGTTGTAAAATAGGAAGACGTCGAAAATGGGTTCGTTGTGCTGCTGATATGGTAGGCGCACAATGATGAAGACAATGTAGAAATGATTATCTAGAAAAGCAAAGTAATAAAATGCCAATCGTATTTGTAGCAATTGTCTTACGAATACAATGTTTAAAGCGACTAATTGATGTCCAATTTATTCGCTAAGCAGAGTGAGAGTTCTCATTTACTTTCTCACATTCTCACTCACATTCTTACTTTGTGCTAATTAAGCAAAATCGGGATGCATTAGAAAGAAAGACGCTCTTACGTATGGTTTATAAAATGAATGAAATGCCAAAAGGTTAAAGGATATAAAGAGTTGCATCGGTTAATTCAAGGTTTGGCCTATGTGTATGTATATATCTTTCACTCCTACAATTCTCCTAATTGGTAGTAAAAGCTTATTTAAAGAAATAGTGACAAACTGGATTAACAATAAATATAGGCAAATGTAAGGAAAATTTGTAAACCTTAATTTGGAGTCGAACTGCCAAGTCAATCTGATTTAGAATGTAGGTAAATATTATATTTTACTGTAAACGTGTACCATCTTTGCTTTTGCTCCTGTTTTGGTTACGGCGATCAACAACGCATTATCCTACTCTGACTTAAGCCTGTCGGTAGAAAAGCATTTGTACATTGAAACTTTTAGAAGGTTGTAATTGTAAATAAAGAGCGTTAAATATATTTGCTGATTTCGGTTGAATCTTTCATTCCAGATGCCACTTTACTAAGGACTATGGTGAACTTATTAAATTCAGGCATTTTATTATCAAAATCCTTAATCCAAGTACTGAAAGTTAGTTAGTTTAGTTAGTTGCATTTAGTTAGTGTGGAAGTCCAAATCATTCAAAATTGTAAGCGTTGTTGGAAATATCCATGCCATAATCCTTTTTGCTTACATACAATATCATCATTCATCACATTTTGTATGCAAACTCACGCATTCCATGCAAATACCCAACACGGTGCGATGTCAAACCCTGCTTAACTAACATATTCATATGCCTAACTATAATCCTTAAGCATCACTTGCGTTGCGTTGCATCTTATGTTGATGGTATGTTTAAGATAATAAATAGGTTCGTCTGGTATAATACAAATACAAGACTTACAAAGTTCGTAATATGACTTGAAATGTAGAATTCAAATACTTAAAACTGCAATCATATATTCAGCCACCAACTAACTCTTTTTGTGCCATTGCATATAAACCAACATGTTTGTATAGTTAATGGTGGTCCCAAATGAGCAAACTATATGTAGATAAAGAAGTTTGCTTACACTACGGACCATTATAAACCATTTTACTAATTTGATGACCCAAATGAACTTGCGAAAAATGTCTTGTTATTGTTGTTATCCGTTTGTCGACCTCATGCTTTCCAAGAGTTTATATATTTATACGCTTGCTTCTCATCCACAACCATTCATCATATCAAACATAAATTTCCTTTTCTTTAATATATACTCAATTCACTATACATTCACTAAACATTCTATGTTTTCCTTTTACATGTACACATGAAACAAAATACGCAGACCTCGACAACTAAAGGAGTTTTTAATCCAATCCACAAAAACCATAAAAATATCAACTTGCAGTGTAAACCGCACCAAAACTCCATATACAACATGACAGGTTTCCCTATCTTTATACACGCAAAACACTAGCAACTAGCTCGTTATCCTCGCTTTATTTGCAACTAAACATTCCACGATCAACGATAAAGTAATAACAATAATATGATTATGACTATGGCAGTGTTAAGATTAAAGCACAAAACTGTTATGGTCTTGACGAGTATAAACGTGTATAGATATATATATATATAACTCGACATACGACAAAAACTACAAACCTTACCTTTGTATACAAGTCCACCGTCGGTTCTCCTTCCGTTTAACCACTTTCTATTTAAAAAATCTCCTTCACACTTTTTCCTTATTAAATCTGATTTAAACCAAATCCTGGTAAGACTTCTTGTGGAACTAAAAAGATAAAGGAAGTTATTGTTTTGAAAGCAAATTATTCTATCAAACCTGTAGAAACAGCAGGATTTAGATGGAAGCGATCGCGATCCAGTGGTGAGTGGAGGGCAATTGAGTAAACTCGGAACGACACACAAGTACAAGCAAAGTATATATAGGAAGAGAATCTTTTTTTGTTTCTATAAAGAAGGAGGAATGCATTGGTGCTCACAAAACTCTACAAGCAAACTCACGTTGAACATGGTGCTTTGAAAGTATAAAGCTTCGTTAGAGTCTTCGGAAAAAACACTACACACACACGGTATGCGTAAGTAAACCTTTCCCCATACATATATAAAAAAGGATTTCAGCTACGTAGTACTAACATTGAGCATAGCATAAGATATGTGTATCATCGTGTATAGTATGTTATAATGTTCGTTTTCAGCCAACTTTAAACCGTGTCTTTGTCTCTTACTCTATTTCATATCGTTTCCGTTCCCCTAACAGAACAGAAGTTTGAGTTGTGGGTTGTTAGTCCTAATCCTAATGCAGTTGTTACTCACATTCATATGGGATGAATCAGTTTGAGAAACGTAGTAGATTATTTGTAGACTAGCTTACCGTTCTGCAGCGTTATCCTGAGGTTTGACAAAATGTACCATGTTTGTACGGTACGGACGTATGAATCAAATATATAGGGTTAAAGAGATTTAGAGAAGGTTTGTTGTATAGGGACGATGAGTTCCGTTTTATTAGGATGCTTAGTATTGAGTCTTCCACGCGTGCATGTGTGTTCGCTTCGCCATCGCATAGGTAGAAACCTTTAGTTATAGTTATCATCACACCTATTACACCTCACCAATTTGTTTAAGTTCAAGGCAAAACACGGCAAATATGTTTGTTCAGAAATTGGGAGGTGGAGAACAGGGAGTCAGGGAACTGATAATAATAATGCCTAATGCATGTAATGTCAAACAGGTGCACATTATGTGGAATATCTGTATTGTTATGTGTCAAATGTTAGTTTATCGTAATGCCCCAGACGGTGCAGTGCAAGGTTATCGTTTAGATGTATACACATATTTACTTATACCTACTGTGTACTGGAATAAACACGGTTATCTGTAAGAATTTCAGTGAACTTCATTGATAGCTTTGATTTTTAATATGTATATTTAATTTCACTAATAATTCATTTAAACTGAGCGTAATTTGTTAGCATTTTCAATCTTTAATACGACTTAGGTTTAAAGAACTTATTTCGAAATATGATATCCATACTGTGATAGTGATGAGCTTTTAATCTGCATCGTTATAACCTACACACATGACTATGGTTCAGCGTATGAATGAACGGATATACATATATATATGCGTCTTTTCTGTACAAGTCTTTTATTTAACTGTCTAAAAGTTGTTTTACCACGTATTATGATGAATAAAATACATACATGATGGAAAGTTTTATGTTGTAAGAAATAATGTAATAATAACCATAATGTGCCCATCCCAATAAGTTTTATTTTATTTTATTATGATCAATCTATCAATCACTATCGCAGGAATCGTGTCTTTAAGGAACCAAAACTGATATTTTTATATTATTACAATTATCATTGTATTATAAAGAAAACTACACTTGGTTTAGCCTAGAGATGCTCTGTCTGCCTGTCATTGTCAGATTTTCCAGTAAGTAAGCAATTGCTTTCCTATTACATATTAAAGGCAAGACGTTGGTGTTACATATTGATGCACACTATCGTTTTGTATACTGCACGTATACGTTTTGTGTGTTATACAATTAAAGCAATGTAATTCAAATTCTTCACTTTCATACATGGAAAAAAGAACTTTCACGAATACCCGTTTCTTCGTGCATGGAATGGAATATGGATGGATAATATGGACATTGACCGGGCAAACACGCCCAAGTCCCGTGTGCATATATATGCTTGCATATATTATATTCGTTCGTTTTAGTAAGGTATAAAATAATGCCTTTCGCTCGTGTATTTTTGCTTTGCATTAATTACTTAGCCAAAAACATAACCGAATTATAAGCCACATACTCCCTTAATTATGTTTGAGGTCAACGCTAAGTTGGCTCAATATGGTCATCGTTAATCGTTGATATGTAAACTTTAAGAAACTTTTGGTTTTATTAAGAATGGTTTAAGGGAACACTATTAGATAAATATCTCAAAATTATTTCCCATGATGATGGGACGAAGAGGAATGGGAATGGGAAGGGTGAGAGGAAGAGGAATGGGAAGAGTGAGGGGAAGAGGAATGGGAAGGGTGAGGGGAAGAGGAATGGGAAGGGTGAGAGGAAGAGGAATCATCATGAGGATGAGAAGAAGAGGAATCGTGAGGGTGAGAGGAGTGTTCCTGTTTACCTTTAGTACTAGTACTAACTTTATTTGAATGAGGTATGTGATGGAATTCCACTTTTTTGCCCTCACTGTGACCCGATGAATGTTTGTCATCATGTGAAGTTGGTGTCGCTGGAACTATAACAGGCATAGGAACAATCTAGAAGAGAAACTCAGATGATTTGCTGTCCTCCTAGTAAATAAGACTATCAACTGTCATTTAAGACTTTACAAACTTTCTTACTGGTCCAAATGGTGCATTTCCTAAACCAAACAAGGATGGACAGGCTTTTACAGACCCTTTCCGAAACATAAAATCGGAAATGAAAATACTGGCCAGAAGTAAAACATACTTCTTCGTAAGAGGATCGAACATTGCCTAGAAATTGAAGAGGGATCAATTATGATAAAGTTTTAAGAGAATTTAGACACACAATATCGTCCTGGCCTTACTGAATAGAAGAGGGGAAACAAATGCGTGACTTCTGTGCATGGGCTAACTGGTCACATGTACTATTAAATAGCAAAAATATCCTCCATTTCGATTCGAACATAGAATTCATTTTCCGTGAATAATTTTACGTCAGTAAGAAACACACGATTATTGGGTTGACGAAAATCCATAAAATCCTAGGCATTATATACCAGATAGAAATTGAAATCGTATAAATATTAAATGCAAAGATGAATAATACAGCAATCTAAGCATAAAGCAGAGGGGACCACTACTGGATGGAACGAAACGTCGTCGAAACCAATGCGTACACACACGTAATCATACAAAACGGTAACGGTTTACTATAGTCATAAAATCCAAATCCTACGTGACGAGTGTCGCGTCGCGACTCCCAAATCGTTCATGGCAAAACTTTTATATATTACTAGTCGGTCGGGCCAGGACTGAGTCCTGGCTTATCATGAACGGTCCCTACCATCCTGTGTTGGCAGTTCGTATTGTTTACTTAATCTAGAAAGTTAAATAAAAATCAATATTCCGTCACATCAGTTTCTAGAAAGGCTTTATGCAAAGACGTCTGATAACTCATGACGGATGCGTTACCCAGAAAGGGACGTGTCCCTATGTATTTTGGAATTTAATATTAGCAAGATTAAAGGAGATCCCATTCAGCTTCATCCCAATTATTTTGCATTCAATGCCTATTGTGCATTTAGCTACGTGAGTTGCATTCAGCTATGTAAGTTGCATTCAGCTACGTGAGTTGCATTCAGCTACGTGCCCATTTTATCCCTAAGCCTATATCGTCATTACCCGATCAAGGCCCGTAAAAAGCATAATTCTCAGCATAATAAAAAATATATACAACAGATGAGAGAGAAGTTCATAAATCATCATCATCATCACGCGATCACAACAATATTCATAAACCCCCCCACTCCTGCCACCTAGTCCACTAAGAGACAATTCCATGAGGTATTGTGTTTGGAAGCTTTCTCGTTTGCCGTACGTATTTGCAAAACGAAGCAAAAATTATGTGCACAACCGAGAATCGACCTGGGTTGTGCATGTTCAAGGCGGAGACCGTAACCGTCGAGCCACATGGGAGCTTTGGCATATGTGCAGTGTATAAGTGGTATTCGAACATAATAGTAGAGAGTAGAGTTACGTGAACATACATCCGTACGGACGGTTGTAC
>JAANSN010000698.1:0-48694 GCA_036850665.1 Dicranocentrus wangi
TAATGAAGACTGTTTTGCTTTTCCTCTAGTTACGCATTCCCATCAAATTTCCCATAAAATCCAGCGATGTCGTCGTTGATATCAAGAAGCGTCATCTGAAAGTTGGACTCAAAAATCAGCCACCCATTATCGATTGCGAAACTTATAACGACATGAAAGTTGAGGAATCCACTTGGGTTTTGGAAGATCGTAAAGTGATTTTCATCACTCTGGAAAAAGTCAACAAGATGGAGTGGTGGAATAGACTTGTTACTTCAGATCCAGAACTTAACACAAAGAAAGTAAATCCTGAGCCTTCTAAATTATCTGACCTTGATGGGGAGACTAGATCTATGGTTGAAAAGATGATGTATGACCAACGTCAAAAGGAACTGGGATTACCGACATCGGAGGATCAGAAGAAGCAGGACATGATGAAAAAGTTTATGGAAGCACATCCCGAAATGGATTTTTCCAAGTGTAAATTCAATTAAGTTAACCAACCAAACAAGCTTCTTACTTTGTACGTGATTTTCTACCGTAAGATATGCGATGTGAACACATTAGCTGAACCTTTTTATTCAGTTATTGCGTTTTTGGTTTTGTGAATTACAAATTACATAAAAGCAAAAAAAAAGTGGTGATTATATAGTTTCCACACGTATATAGTATTTCGATAATCTGCGATTTTGCTAAATTACTAACTATTATTATAAGTATTGCACAAAACAAAAATTAACATTTGTGGTTTCAAGAATAAATCCATTTTGCAATAAAAGTCTATACTTAAATTGGCCTTGGATATACTTATTAAATCTTGGATTGGTCGCGAAGGACCATTTGCTCCTGGAGCATTGCTTTCAGAAGGCAGTGTTCCATGACTCCAATTTCGACTTCCATGTCACCCAACTCTTTCTTCAAGGCGCTTAGTGCCTTACGTGTTTTTACGACTGGGGCTACGGGAAATAAAATAAATTTATTTACAAGAACAAGAATAATCGGTTTGTCAAAATAACGAGAATTGACACAAGTGTAAAAAATAAAGGTCATGCCTCCATCAGCCATAATGGTGCCACGCTCCTCAAGTTCTCGACGGGTCTGATCGAGTTCATCATTTAAATGTGTCAACGTCTTGTTTTTGTCTGCAACTTTGTTGCTGAGTTCACGATGAACCTCCTTAAGTTGTAAAAGCTTTTTCTGTGACAAAAACAGATAAAATGAGAATCCCCATTTTGGTCTGCACCCTGATCGAAGAGATAATATACTATACTGTTCAGCTTGGTTTACTTGTGACTCATGAAGTTCCTCAAGTTGTCGGGAAAACTGGGTGTTAAGGAAATTTTCCCGACTGATAACTTTCTCCGACACATTTTTGGCTTCTGTTACCAATCTTTCCAACGGCTTTTCCATTTGATCAATGGCATCTTTGATTCCTTCTACATATGATTTCATTTGCTCTTGTCGCCACCGCCAGTCTTGACCATCTTGATTAATTACAGAAAAAATTCGAATATTTTGACTTAATTGTTGAGATATAAATTGATGATTCACCTGACTTAACAGTGATCTTTAACTGTGGTAGCACTCTCTCGACTTCCAATCTCCATTCTTCCGCGTCCGTCTCTGATTTTATCATTTTTTGTTGGATAGCATCCTACAGTATGCAAATATTTAGTATGAAATGATTATAAAAATCCTCCAATCCATCAAGTTAATCTAGTATAAGTTTAGTGAATATCGAACTCTGACATATATGAACAGGATATAGAATATTTTATATGTTGGTGCTGGCGCACGCATACCTGTCCACCTAAGGCATCACCTTGGACCCATGCCACATCATTATCATCTTCGTCTGAAGAAACCTCATTCTCGATTTCCTCATCTATTTTTGAGCTATCGATTTCATTCACTTCATCATCCGGAATGTCTTCAGCTTCATCATCCTGATCAGCATTTTTCTTCCGTGGGATCCATACCAGTCTAAAAATAACAATTTTGTTACAAAATGGAAAACTCAATAAACATTTGTTCTATAATATATTTAACCTACTCTTTCCACGAGTGTCCTGTAAACTTGAGAGCTTGATCAGCAAGGAAATTCAAGACATACACAACTTCAGAGCCTGAGCCAGATTTGACTCTGTTGGGGGCAAAATCGATAGAGCCACCCTATAAACCAATATCAACAATTTTGGTCGATCCACTATATTTGCAAAAAAAATGATTTACATACCTATACAAGCATTATCTTACCATGTTTCTAACATGGTCTAAAATTCCAATCGTGACCATATTCGGATCATCAGATTCCTGTGGCATGGATATATTTCTTTTACATTTTTGAATTAGCCATGCCCCAATAGAAACAAAGTTAAAGTATTGCTCTCCAGGGTTCTTAGCCACGGCAAAGTAGTACTGATGAATAGGTTTGATTTTAACGAGCTTGGAGAACTCCTTGCGGTAACCAAGAATTATTAGCTTGTCATATAAGCTCTTCATTGTATTGAAGTGCGTGTATTGGGAGCCTGTGTAATTGCAAATACAAAAAAGCAATTCCAACTTTGTCAATGTAATTTATTGTAATTGTATTTTGATCATTTTACATTCTAAAACGAAAAGTTCTTACTACTGTTTGCTTCTTCCTGGAAATCCATCGTGAGTACTTGAGTAAATTAAAAGGTTGGAAAGTCTTTTAGTTTGAAATTTCGACCAGCAACAGGAAAGTAGGCAAAAGGAAATATATTTATGTTTTCACCACTGATCTCTACACCCGAGATGACACGTTTTACGTTTAGCAATACACACAATTTCACAAAACAATGAGAAATTCTATTATAATGATACGACGATTCTGTATACGTGGAACCCGTGCAAGGGGTACGGGTAACGTAGACGTTGTCAGGGATGCTTTATCACAACACAACGAAAAGAAGGAAATGGGTCGTTGCATTGCATAGGGTGTAGGGTGGGTGGTTGGTGTTTGTACCTACCAACCAAGCATGACAGGGAAAGCGAATTTTATTTTAATGGTCTCCTCTCCTCTGCTTCCATCCATGCAGGTAAGATACTTGTTACATTAGAAAGGGTAGGGCTTAAAAATCTTTGTAACTTGAAACTCCCATTCTTAATAATATGTCTAACTTTGAGAAAATATGCCTTACGAATCAGTTCAGAAGTGCGTGTCTTGTAGACTGGTAAATAACCCGAGCTAACACCGATTTAGGCGTGTACTAAAAAACTTTTCCGGGCGTTAGTTTCCTCGTTATCTCCAACTTCAACCGCAAGGAACTAGTGGAAAACCCAAACGGCTAAAGTGGTAAGTTGGGAGCATATTTAAAGAGCAGAAGTATAAACCTGTTATATAACTACTGTGGGTGCAATGATAAAATTTTGATTTTTCCTAGTCAAAATGTCCAGCAGAGGAAAATTGACGAGCGAACCTGTCGAAGAATCAGCACGTAAAACTTTGGCAGACGTTTTGGGGAAAGCACGCGCAGCTCTGAAGCAAAGTCAGCAGTTTCGTACAATCAGTAGAAAGGATGACAAAAACAACAACTTAAGCAGTCGTCTTGTATTCCAGCAGCAGACTACTGCACCAGACAATTGGGCAGCAATCGCAGAACCTCAAGTGCTACAGCCGAATGATGACGAGCTTGGAGATCATTATCTGGGAAACAGAGGTAGCCGAAAGCCCAAGAAATTAGACGACTTTGGCCCATTTCGGGAATCAGTGAAATCTCCTATTGTTCCACATGCAAGCGTCTCGCGGAAATTCAGAGACCTGGAACAGCAAGAAAGGCTTACCACAAGTACTTCTCAGGGTGCAAGGAGGTCCAGCGTTCCCAGCCAAATGTCACGGAGTAGTAGTACAATATCGATGACTACAAATGAGCTCAATGTGTCAGACATGGAAGAGAGCGCAGGCTCGTCGGAAACAGACTCTAATGAATCTGCGGTTAACACCTTAAAAAGTACATCTAAGTCCAGAGAGTCCAAAACGAAGCAGCATTGGGATATTCCATGCAATGTGAGGTTGGCCCCTCTTGTTCCTGCACCACCAGCCCCGGCTCCTTCTGCTGCAAGTCCGAGTAACGCGGCGGAGGAAAAATATCAGGATTCATTCATCGGAGAAGTATCTGAAGGAAGGGCTGAGGGCAGCGTAACTGTAACTTTGTCGAAGGAAGACGAAGTTGATGAAATAAGTTTCAGCCGTGCCTTCATGAAGGACAAAAGTGGAAAGGATCCACATTGGTTTGAGAAAGCGCTACTAGTACGAGGGGAGACGATTTCAGAGGCGGCATACAACGCAATCAAGACAATTTACAAAAAGAAAGAGGTGGAAGAGGAGAAGCTCAGGGAGATTCAAGAAGCTAAGAAAAATCCCATTTTTAAGGATATGACTGACCCTGAGTACACGGCAGATTGGATTAGTGAAATTGGGACTACTGGGAGTGCTGTGGATCACCGACATAAACAAACAGAGTCGGTAGCCGAAGTGCCTGAATTGGTGGATGAAGAAATCGAAGAGGTTTTTGAAAGAGAAGAACTTAACACGGCTAGTATGGTTCAGTCAGCGTCGGAACTAGAGACTAGCGGAATTTTGGAAGAAATAGCTGAAAATCTGCAGGAGGTTTTGGAAATATCGGAAATGCCCGAGTCACAAGATTTTAGCAGCATGTCTGCCGAAGAGAAAAGTTTTGCAAAGGAGTATGATGAGGCTATGCAGGATAGCAATGAACCTTTGCAAAGTGTTTTTGCAGGTGCTGAGCCAACTGGAGGGTCTAGCCGAGAGGATCATAACGTTGTAGACGATGAGATCATATCCTCGAGCAAAGAGCATCCTGACAATACTTTACTAGAAAGCCAAATTACAGGAGAGGTTGATTACGAAAACACCTTTATTTCCACCAAAACTTCGGACTCATCAACCTTTAAAGCAAGTAAAAGTAAAAGAATACCGAGTAAATCAAAGACCAGCACATCCTTCTCTTCCGAGATTAACAAGTCAAAATCAGCTTCCGGTCCTTCCATTCCAAAGTCCAAGTCCGCTTCTGCATCAGTTGCAAAATCAAAGTCATCAAAGTCAAAGTCTGCCATATCCTCACGGAGGCAAGGCACATTACCACCTGAGCATGCTTTGGAACCTCCTACAAGTCGATATCAAAAGAATATTCAAACAGTGTTGGAGAAAGAGGTTTACCAAAAGGAGCTGAAGAGAGTTCGCTCACAAAAGTTAAAGGAAGAACGTAACGCTGATAGAATAAAACAATTGGCAAAAGAGTCTCTTGAAAGGAACCAAACTACATCGTATAAAGACCCAGATTATACGGAAATTCTTCTTCCAGAATTGTTCAAATATAAATCTGTGAGCGGACTTAAGGCAGCTAAAGCCAAAAGAACGACTAAGCAAGTGGGCCCTCCATTCATTAACTATGGAGCTCCTTATTTTGAATCTAATGGTGCTCTGAGCACAAGTGATTACGGAGTGACTAATATGGCTGCTCAGGTGGAGGGGTTAGATATTCCAGATTTAGTAAGGGAAGTTTTGGCGAGTAATGAGCGTATGTATAAAATGACTGTGGACGCAAGTAAACAAATGGCCAAGAATTACAGGGACAAATTGAGAATGAAGACAAATGATGGTAACAACAAGCGAAGATAATGAATGAACCAGGAAGTTGCAAGCTAATTGCTAAACACAACGTGATATCATTGTACTTTTTATTTTTCACGTTTTATATAAATCTGGAAATAATTAGAATATCTGCTATTTAGTTTTCTAAACTTACTCTATCCTTGTAAAGACACTTTTAAAATAGATAACTTTTGTTCACTCACATACTTACATGTAACAAACAAAGTACATCTTGATCTACAAATAGTTTTAACAGAACAGAAATTTCACCAAAGATGAACAGTAGAATTCACAAAACAAGATAAAATGGATTGATTCAAATTTTAATCAAAAAGCCCAGCGGTGTTTATGCAGATTCGATAGCACAAGGTTTAGTTCACCTGTTGTAAGTAAACGAAAAAGTCCAACAACGCTGTGCTTGGCTGGATGTTCATTTTACGATGATAACTTAGTTAGAACTTTCACACATCATGCACGATTCCATTTTCCAAACTGGCTTGCATCTTTGTATATTAGTTTAGTAGACTACTCATCATCATCAGTTAACGTCAGTCTCCCTTTTTGGGTTCCTCATCTCCGTCGTACATATCGTGTACCCACACACGTCCATCTTCTCGAGCTGTTGGCATAATAATATACACACCAGCACATTCACAATTAGTAAGTTGTGATTAATTCGACAACTAACTAACTCCAAGAATAGTATAATACATAGGTAAGTGTGAAAAATAATAGTTTTAAAGTTGCAATAGAGGACAGGAAGTGACAGGAAATGGCTACTTAATAATTTACAGTTATATCGTTTTCAGCAGTTACAAAGTAAATTGCATTTTTATTATTATCACAAACTCAGTTAGTTATTTATTAGTAAAGCCTAGGTTAGAGACTCGACAGATTAATTATAGTACCTCTAATGATGTGAGGTATAACAATTACTACGTTTAGATTACACAAAACGTACAAAATAAGTCAAACAAAACATAAATTATTCCACGTGGCTGGTAATACGGGTAAGTCAATCAAGATCAGAAAGGACATGGGTCAGGAGGATTTCCAATTGAGTACTTTTTTCAAACTCAGGAGGACATAATATCTAGAAAATTGGTGAAACAGTGCAGTAGTGTGCTTGGAGTGTTTACTGGTCATTTCACATTGTCAGCGAGCGGTCCATTTTTAGTTAAGGTAAACAACTGACCCTATTCACTTGCTGTTTTTCTTGAAAGCATTTCAACTATTTAACGATGGTTTGAAACTTTGTGGGCCTACCTCGGGTTCCGCGGCCACGGAATCCACGACCACCACCGACTCCACGAACAGGTGGACCAACTCGCCCTTTTATTCGGTCTTCATGCTACAGCAAATCAATTAAACGGTCATTTTGTCATGTCTCGAATTGTATAATGACTAATTATAAGTTTATGTTAATATTGACATTACCGGAAGCATATATTTCCCAGGAGGGCGACTGAGTGAATTACGTAAATCTATATGTCTCTGTCGTTCAATCAGTTGTCTTCTGATTTCCTCTGGCATTGGTGGAGGAGTAACTGAATGTGAA
This sequence comes from Dicranocentrus wangi, assembly GCA_036850665.1. Taxonomy (NCBI): domain Eukaryota; kingdom Metazoa; phylum Arthropoda; class Collembola; order Entomobryomorpha; family Entomobryidae; genus Dicranocentrus; species Dicranocentrus wangi. Next base: position 7,176 of record JAANSN010000698.1, read on the forward strand.
CGAGAACGTCTTCTGCTAAGACGAATATCTTCTCTAGGAACCCTAGAAATTGGGCTACGTGACCTAGGACGATGTTCGATTTCTGGCCCGCCATACCTAGGTTTCTCTCTCTCTCTTTCTCGAATATGATGCTCCCCTCGATCTCGGTCAATACGGTCAACCATACGATCACGATCTCGGTCTCTTGCACTGCGAACTTGATCCGCTCGCTCTCTTTCCAACACGCGCTGCATTTGTTCCTTTTCTCTTTCTCTTTCAATGAGTAAACGCTCACGATCTCTTTCCGTAGAACGCGAGCGGGGTCTCGATACTGGTATTTGTATTGGGGGCGGTGGAGAAATGTGTCTTGCATGACGAATATTTCTTGTTGGGGATGGAGGAGGTGACCGGCGATGATACGCCGACGATCTAACTGCATCTGGGGATATACGCTGTAAATGCGCACCACTTGTTGCCGAAGTTGTTGACATTTTCAGTGTGTGGAAGGCAGGATCTTTCGAAGCAAGGTAAACTTCAGCTTCTCGAACAGGCTCCCGAATAATTGCGACTACACGCTGCTGAGTTACCGTTGGTTCTTGAATATAAGTATTTGGCTGAGGAGGATTTTCTTCGTTATCGTTTGTGCGCATTCTACGCAGCATCGCTTCTCTTAGTTCATCCCTATCAAATATTGGACGGGTACCTTCACCTACTCTTCGTGGTATTTTTACATCCTCAGGATTCAAAATGCGTCGAATTATCGAGGGAGCAGCATCAGTTTGAATTAGACTAATTGCTGGTAGTGTTTCCAAACCACTCGTTTGAGATGTTTGCAGAGATCCCTTGGAAGCGCTACTACTCGTAGCGGAAGTGGGATGCTTACGGTCACCACGATCCCTGTCACTCCTGTGATTATGATCCATTCATAATATGAACTCTATTAGCGGGGTAACTTTAATATTTATGAGAGTATTTCTTTACTGTGTGTGTTTATGTACATACCTACTACTGCTTGCATATGGACTTGGCGACCTTCTTCTATCTCTGTCCCGTTGATCCCGTTCACGATCTCGCAAGTCCCTTTCCCCACGACCATGGTATCTACTACTATTTCCCCGAATTAGACCTGACGGGGATCTGGAGCGACTGCGTGATCTTGATCTCCCTGATGGCCTACAATTAAAAATCCATGTTTCCTTATATTGAGATTTCAACATAAACTAAAAAACACCGCACAACATACAGATGACAGATTCAAACATCGATACAAAACATGATCAAGAAAAGCTTACCTAGAACTAGAGCCCGTGGCACGAGGAGCTGAGCGAGTGAGTACTGGTGGGGGTGGTGCAATCGGTGCTCCAACTCCTGAGCTTCCCCTGTGATGATGATGATGATGCATGATTGACGAACAAATGACCACAAATGGTGAATGACCAGATAATATCGTGGAACCTTGAAAGCTACAGGTTTCAACAACACGGGCGACAGTAATAGTTCCTAGTCACCAGTACTTTTACTTTAAACTTCGGACCTCAAATACTACCGACCACCCAATTCCGAAAAATTGTTTTCACCACACTATCAACCACCTCCTAACAGTCAACAGTACAGGGTTACTACACGCCTATACCTTCTCGAAACAGGTTTTAGGTCAAGGTCATCATCATCAGACCATGTTACGTTCTTAATCCCGTTCAAGACTTGACATTTTATATGTATTTCAAATAATATTGGTCACTGTTTATCGGCATAATATCAGCTTGTACACTTGTACGTTACCAAAGTTTATTTGCCGATGTGTTTCATTCTTGTGTTTGTGGTATTGTGGTTGGTTGATGGTTGCCTAACCCTTTGCATTGGTTCCTTGATTGAACTACCTGCAGAGGAGTATACAAACAGGCAGGGTATCAATAGATAACTTTACTTTTACACACGATATTTTGCAATATTGCAAATATTTGCAATGCGAAAAAAACAGGGAAAAAAGCTTTGTGATTCTACCTACACTATACATAAAATCCTGATCTCGATCTCGATGTAATATATTGGGTATACCAAAGTTTTGTGTACATTTTCCTTTCACTTTACATATTACACACATCGCATCACACACTTTACTTACAAATATCTCTAGATTATAGCTAGCAATGCAATTGACTAATGCTGTTTTCGACACTTCCCGGCCTTGAAGCAAAGAGGTTGGGGTATCCTACCTCTTACCTAGTGGCTTCCAGTATTTTGTATGCACAACGAGTGACGATGAATACGGTTGTACTTTTGCACATTTTTTTTGCATTGTAGTTAAGAAGAAGTAGAAGGCTTTTTCAGTTTTTTTTTTGCAAACGTAATTTTAAATGAGGCATGTTACCGACTGCACATAATAACGATGTTTGATGAGGTACCAATTTATTGGCGATTTTGCTTTGGTCCACTAATTTACAAGCGTTATAAATTATGGCACAGGATTTTTGGCGTTGGATCACGGTAGAAAGAGGGTGCATGCATAAAAATCAGTATTACTTGCACATTACAATTACGCATTTTAAAAAGCAGAACAAAGTATCAGCGAACAGACAGACCTACCTGGTCCGTTTGAGTCATCTTCATTCATTCAAATACATAATCCCAAATCAACAGCGTCCAGCGTCACGCATAACGTTTACGAATTATGACTCATAATAATATTCATCATCTCAAGTCCACACGTGACTATTTAACTACTACTGCTTACTACTCCTACGCCTACGTTGCGTTACTACAGTTAACCTATTGCTGTGCTTATGCTAGCTATTAGTAAAATATGCTAGAGTTACCTCATAGACAGACTGTGAAGTAATCGCTTCTCGTTTGTCTTATAAAGTCGTCGACGGTCGCGTTACAATTTACTTCTACGTTCGTGGATATCTATCCCTATCCCTCCCTCCCTACTACTAATTCGTAGCCTAGTTAGCACATGAACTCTTGTACGTATGTCATGTCTCATGTCATCAACTTCAAGGCATCATGCATCATCCGCATCATTATAATGCCCATACCCTGTCATGTCATGCAGGAAGAAAGGACTATAATATAATACTAGAAATCCCATTGGCCGCTTCGCGGCCAACAACGCACTCCCCATTGATAAGTCATGATAAGTTCGTTGATAACCTCTCGCATCTTAAAAAATGGAACAACTGCTAAAATGGCGTAATCGTTAGCAAATAATAATATTGTTTGCATCACAATATAAACTGTAAGACTGACATGCAGCTGGAAGAAGCTATTGCTTCCTTGTTGTAATATGAGTTTCAAATAACACCCCAGTTACTGTACCTAGCTATTTGAACTTGACTTGATTTGACCTTTGACCTGACCGGTCAATTTAAAAAGTGTTTATGCAATCGTTTCGTACATAATTGCCAACAGCTTTCCAAAGGCACCCCACCCCCATTCACTATACCGTGCCATTTGAACAAATATTTGATTTGACGTTTGGCAGTTTGGCATATTTACACTTGCCTCAAATCATGCAGTCAATTGCCCTTGGTAATTGTTACAATAAGGAATAATCGCTGTGTCAAATCGGCCAACTGGTCTAAGAACTACAGTGTTCATGGACAGAAAACATAAACGGCATAAAATCACAAAAATTATGTTCCCTCAACTTTTCCATAAAGTTTTGTACAATTCTACACCCTATTTAAAACATTAATTGCGTTGATTGATCAGTCATTACTGTAAATGACCATAAAGACACTTTTTCTATGAAAACTGAACCTGGAATGTAATTGTAGTGCTACAGATTAGAATTATACAATCCGATCGTAATTGTGATCTGCGGGAATGGTTATATTATATTTGTATTCTAAAAAATATCAGAATGGTTATGCGTCAGGTGCCTCGCATACTCTCAACTTTCAACATGAATTGGAAGAACATTTGCGTGTAAATTGTAGTATGAAATGAAATGCAAATGTCATGTAAACTGCGTAAGTATAGTGTACCTAATTTCCAATTTTCGTATAGTGTACAGAGGTGCGAGTTTAGTAGGTACATATATCGTAACATGGATGGAATGGAACATGTCGAGTTCGTACACAAACGCAGAGCCCAAAAAAAATTTCATCATTACGAAATCGACAATGAAAACATTTTAGGTCATTTTTAAAACCATTTTATATGATAACTACGTATCGGTTTACAATGTGAAGTTGATTGGTGACCTTTTCAAATGTTCATTTTGCATTGGAGTTCTTCGCAAAACGAAACTGATATAACTGGTTTTGAATTCAGCTAAGCCATAGAACCGTCGAAAACAAAGGACTCGCCGATGATGTAATACTTGGAATTTTAGTTATATTGATGCAAGAAATTCTACCAATAATTACTACCAATTACTCTCACAAACAAAAGATGATATTATGATTATATATATATATACATACATATTATAGTCATTCAATACCAATATAGTCATGCATTAAATAGTCTTTCACTAGCTCGTTCGTACGTAGCAAGTCGTTTAAGCCCAGCTAAAAGCTGTGCATGTGTATTATGTGTAATATTAGTTTCTTCTGCTCATGTTGAATGCTATAAGTATAATATGTACTACGTGTGTTAGTGTTAGTACGTTTGTATGTATATGTCGGGTCAGGAGAGGAGAGGAGAATTTTATACACGAAACGAAGAATGCAAAAATGCAGCATTACCAGAGCAGATCGAGGACGAGCTACGTATTAGATTGAGTTTGTTGAGTTGAGAATTTGAGAAGGATAAATCCAGAAATCTCCACCTCTTGTTTATACATTTTTGATATACAATACATACTCAATACTACACACACCGATAAATACTTTTACGTCATTCATTTGTATTCCATTCCATTCAAGGTTTAGAGTAAAAGTAAATGACAACACACTCCTCCTCTCCAATTCCAACACATTCAAAAGAAAAGGTATTTCGATACTCAATATTTTATTTGTTGTTTTCAAAATCCACAGAGCATGTTATGTTACCAAAATTTTTAGTTTAATCGAAAATCCTTATTTTGTTCCCTACACCTGGAATACCTATTCCTCCTTCCTTAAATATCTATATCTAACTGTTAACATGTCCAAAAGTTTATTGGTTTGATTGACAGCTCAAGTAATGGAGATCTCATGTCATATGTTACACTAATTAATTAGGTAATTACCAAGAAGTTTTTTTTTGAATATTATACATAGTAATTTTGGAAATTTCAACTGGACCAGATTGGCAAGTACGTCGTATAATCACCCACTTCACTTCCAACAGTTCCAACTGTTCCAACTACAGAATTTTGTTGTGCCCACATACAAAGAAGTGTAAACTTGTATACATCCAACGATAGAAGACTTGGATCGTTGCAGCTGAAAATGTCGTTAAATACCGCGCACTGTAACGGAGGTGTTTTAGTGCACCAAGGAGAAGTGTAAGTAAAGTTTAGCTTAGCTACTTCCGGAGCTAACGGTTTCCGTTTTGGATGTGACACGCTGATGGAACTGCTGACTCTATATTTTTGTGTTTATAGAATTCTTCTCCACGCTTCAAACACAATTATTTCATTCTCTGGAAGTGATGATCTGAAATTTGGAGAAAAAAGCGGAAATGCCTACTTGACAACGCATCGACTGATCTTTCTCACGGGGAAGGGGAGCGCGTCCAACTCATTTCAGTCGTTTTCTTTTCCGTTTTGGTTAGTACTTCTTTTGAATATATAGTTACTTTTTATTTTAAGTCTTTCATTTCCGTCACATGTTTGTTATTGGTGCTTGATGGGGCTATTTTGTGGCTTCAAAAATATCTTAGTGTCTTGTCTGAAGTTGATGTTGAGCAACCAATGTTTGGAGCAAATTATCTCAAAGGCAAGGTGCGAGCACAACCCGACGGAAATTGGAGGGGGGAAGCAAAGTTTAAGCTGGTAGTTTAAGAGTGGTGGTGCAATAGAGTTTGCCCAGGTATGAATGAAAGTATCTTTTAAAAAAGGTTGTTTGCGAGGATTGGGAATTGAAGTGTAATTCTTCTAATGAGCTTGTTACTATCTTTTTTTCAATAGGGGATGGTTTGTGCCATGCGAATTGGTGAGTTTTATGTTATGTTATCTGCTGAATGTATTTAAATGGTCTGGTTGGCTCATATAGTGGCATTAATGGTTTTTTCATACAGCAAAGCAGATGACAAGTCAAAATGCATATTGGAACACACCTCCACCATCGTATTCTGCTGCTACCGCTCCTGGTTCACCGTATCAACAAGCTCCTCCGACATATTATTCCAGCCCTACCAACAATTACTACGGATGGATGCCACCTGCATACAACTTTCCGGCTCCTGAGGGTAGGCATTCATCCAAATCTGTTTTTGTCCCATTAATTTTGCCCGTTTTCTTCTAATTGGTTATGCAAGCTTTAAATGTTGTTGTGTCTTCCACGTGCACCTATACCTATTTCATTTTTAAACAATAAAATGTCAGGAGTAGAAAATAAAGTGATGATTATTTGCATGTCCGTCTACTCATCAAATTTATTTTAGCCTTGGTATAAGCATAAGCCTCTAAGCATATGCAGATTTTGCCTGCTAATATTCTTGTTGTATTTTTTTAATTGTAGCTGGTACAGTATTTGTGACTGAAGCCCCACCACCGTATCCTGGGATTGGCGGACAAGCACCTCAACAACAAGCTTATTATCAACAACAACCACAGCCACAATCCTACTATCCGCAGCAGCAAGCCACAAACCCCTACGCCAGTTTTCCTCCTCAGAATGCAGGCTACCCTCAGCAGAACGGCGGGTATCCCCCACAGAATGGGGGTTACCCTCAGCAGAACGTGGGTTATCCCCAACAAAATGGAGCCTACCCTCAACAGCAATATGCAACTTCTGCTGCACCACCAGCAACTGGATTTTATCCTCCACCAAATAGTTATGCATATGCAAACGGAACTCAGGCATTTGTTCCTCCTCCTTCCTCCGCACCTCCACCGTATGACTTCAGTCCTGCCGATAAGAAAAATAATTGAAGGAAGGATTGTCTATATAAATGCAGCCACAAAATTGAACGGGACTAAAGCGTAAAACCAAAACTGATGGGAAGGTCAAAAATATAATTCAATTTTAAATTAATCTTTAAACTTATATAAATTTGGAATAGGATTAACCTAGTTTGTCTTATAACGGCTTATGTATTGTCGGAAGGAACATCTGGAACTAGAACAGGACGAGAACGGATTTTTAATTGTGATCATTTAATTGAGAAGTTTATGCTAAGTCGGTATTCGATATAAGAATTCGTTTCGTATAGTTTATTAACTACAAAATTATGAAGAGCGAGAAATGATGATGATCGAATACTACTTTAAGGATGATATTGAAATGGTGCTTGTAGAATTGTAGTTATAAAATTACAAAAAATAGTAATAAATTTCTCCTATAAATTACATTATACTATACTCTTATAAATTGTGACACTTCGAGGGACGTAACGAGAATATTAAACTACTGAATGTAAATCAGAATTATACAGTCCAAAGTAGTCAACTTCATACAATATTACCAAATATTTGTACCTTCTTTTTCATTACTCTTATTGGAGATAACGAATGGCATGCATGCATGGTTATTTGAGTGGCAGTATTTGTGTGTTGGTGTTGTTGGCGACACCGATGCTTCAAAGTAAACTTATATTTACTTATTATGCAATGCCACATTTCAGCATTTGCGTATGGTCATAGTTTAGAGTTATTGCAGTAGTGTACATATTCATTCCTAATTCATATTTAGATAAATATATATTGTAAAGAAATGCGCGTATGCATTCAGTTGTATTTGAAATTTGTTGTACATGTACAGTAGAGACATTATTGGTGTTGTTGGCGACACCGATGCTTCAAAGTAAACTTATATTTACTTATTATGCAATGCCACATTTCAGCATTTGCGTATGGTCATAGTTTATAGTTATTGCAGTAGTGTACATATTCATTCCTAATTCATATTTAGATAAATATATATTGTAAAGAAATGCGCGTATGCATTCAGTTGTATTTGAAATTTGTTGTACATGTACAGTTGAGACATTGTCTTGATATTCTCTACCCTAATTAATTAATCGCATGTATTTTATCGATCTATAGGACACGCAAGAATATCTTGTTCCATGTTGTAATAGCTGTAGGAATATATCAAGGATGATGGTTATTAGCCATTAGATGTATATAATAGCCATCTTCTTTGAGGAATATATTATGATGTAAATTATATTTTGGCTGTCCACCGTATCAGCGATAATAAATTGCAATATCGCAAAAACCTATTCAAAAAACCGGAAAGTTTTATTTAACAGCATGCATTCTTCATTTTAACAAACATATTCCTTTGATAAAGCATTTATTCTGTAACATTGACTGGATTTTATTAGGTCAAGCACCGAGCAATACAAAAAATGAATGCAATACCTTATATATATTTAGTAAGATCCGGCGAAACCCATTGAAATATTCATTAAATTGCTTGTAATTAGCAACGTTTACAACTTAGATAATGTGTAGGAGGTAGAACATTACAGAACACTTTTGATTAACTCGCATCTTGAGAATCAAATTTTGGAAATACTTCCATTACTTTCTCCCACGTAGTTGCTCCAGTGGATAAGTCACGAACTGTTTCGCCTACCTTGTCCATCTGTGTAAATATGACAGCAACATCAAAAGTTTACCGTTCATATGACATATAATCACAGTTTTAATTTAATCAAAGTTTGTATGGCATACCGGTAGTCTAACTTGAAGAGTCGAATCTCTTTCCCGAAGGGTAACAGTTTCATTCTTTACAGTTTCAAAATCAATCGTAATGCCAAACGGTATAGCGATCTCATCTGTTCGTGCATACCTAGTTGTTTAGACGAAAAAAATACATTTTGTACTGAAGATATTTTATTTTGTGCTTGGTCAAATCAATCAGATATTGCCCTTTGTGTGAAGCACACGAAAATAAGCATACCTTCTGCCAATCGAGCCACTTGAATCATCAACTCGATATGACACCTCTCGTTTTCTCAGTTCCTGTGAAACCTGGGACACCTTCTGAAGCAATTATTAATTTAATCAAAGCTTGTATGGCATACCGGTAGTCTAACTTGAAGAGTCGAATCTCTTTCCCGAAGGGTAACAGTTTCATTCTTTACAGTTTCAAAATCAATCGTAATGCCAAACGGTATGGCAATCTCATCTGTTCGTGCATACCTAGTTGATTAGACGAAAAAATACATTTTGTACTGAGGACATTTTATTTTGTGCTTGGTCAAATCCATCAGATATTGCCCTTTGTGTGAAGCATTCGAAAATAAGCATACCTTCTGCCAATCGAGCCACTTGAATCATCAACTCGATATGACACCTCTCGTTTTCTCAGTTCCTGTGAAACCTGGGACACCTTCTGAAGCAATTCTGCTTTACTACTTAATGGCAGCACGGAGCATTTAACAGGAGCAATTAGTGGTGGCAAAGAGAAATACTAAATAAATATAAAATAAAAATACTAATATTTGTAAAACACGCTTTAACTGTTATTGTTAGGTATATGTTTTGAATTTTCTTCTGAATCTTACTGTTCTTTGAGCATCCTCTGGTCGCATCTTGAAATTATGCTCGAATAGGGAATACAATATTCTACCAACACCGAAACTGGGTTCAATAACGTTTGGAACAAATTCTTCAACATGCACAGTTTTTTCTACTTTTCCTATTGTAATCTCAGCAGGAGTCAGTTTGAACTGCTGTCCATTTACAGTTACCTCCATTGCACTACGTATAAAATGAACAAGCAATTTAATATTTATTATTTTATTAGGTATTTAATATTTTAAGCAACCATTGCATTACCCATCTGCGTCCAACTTCTTTGCCAGTTCTTCCAATTCAGACGCATCTATTCTTTCAAAGTATTCGGCAATTGGTTTCGCATTTTGCTTAAACTGTTTCCCAATTACTGACTTATTCAGATTAGCCTGGAGTTGCTCTATTTTCTTAGGGGCAGGAAGACGTTTCTCTGCCACGAGTTTCACTCCAGTAGCTTTAGTATGCTGATTTAGATCAAAAGCAGACCTATCTGCACAGCCTACACATTCTACCCAGCCCTAATGATAAAAATATTGTATTTTAAGAACAGGTTAGCTTCCAGATCAATAATAACAAGATGGATGAAGTTTACTTACATATGACGTTAAAATTTCCGCATCCCAACAATCTCTGGCATAATGGGCCATTTCATTACCCATATGCTGACGGAAGCGAAGTTTTTCTGGATTAACGCCCACCTTTTCCAAAAACATTTGGATCCTAGCAAGAAAGTATCCAAGAGTTTCGTTCGCCACTAGGTGCTACAAATGAAATTTCAATTAAAATCTAAAAAAAGCTAGACCAAAGGGAGAACATGATACATTTTGTAGCTTCAAAATTGCAAATTACCGAAGACACAGCTTCCCCAATTGTCAGCTTACTGGGCTTCTTGCCATCCATTTGGTCGCATGCCGAATAAAAGAGCATGGGGGTATCCTTTACTTCTGCAAACCTGGGATGGGTTAAGTCACTAGGATCACAAAAATGTTCGATTTCTGCCATCGTAAATTCTCTCACTCGCAGAAGGCCAGATCGTGGAGAAATTTCGTTTCTGAAGGCATTCCCGATTTGTGCAGCAGCAAACGGCAGTTTCCCTTGTGAGAACTCAAGAAGTCTTTTGAAATTAACGAAAATGCCTTGAGCGGTCTCAGGTCGGAGGAATCCCTTCACTAAACCAGTAGGGCCGATTGAAGTTGAAAACATAAGATTAAATTCCATTGGAGGACCAACGGGATTTCCAGTGGTAGGACTAACAACATTGAATTCATGAATAAGGGCTTCCATTTCATCCTTGGAGTACCCATCAAGTTGGGCAAGAACTTGAAGGATTCGGTCTGCAAACATAAATCGATACGTTATTTAACTTTTATTTATTCAAATCTTCATCTTAAATCTTTCTATTAAATGGATTCATAAAAATCCTCCTATTACCTTGCTTAGCTTGATCAGTAGTCTTATCCTTCTGCAACTTTTCAACGGTTGCCTTAATCAAATGATCAAGACGAAAGCATTCCCCAGTTTTGGAATCTTTAACCATGAGATCTGCGAACCGGTCTACGTGACCAGATGCCTTCAGAACTGGTTCAGGTGTCAGTATACTACAATCCACTTCAAACATTCCTTCTTCAAGGACGAAAAACTGACGCCAAAAGCTCAGAAAGTTGGCTTTGGTAGCACATCCCATCGGTCCAAAGTCGTACTGGCCTGTGATGCCACCATAAATGGAGAATGACTGATCATAGAAAAATCTTCTTTTCAACAAATCCTCCATTCGCGTTCGATCAAAAACCTCCTCCTTCTTGCACAACTCCAGTTCTCTATCCTCCAGTATCTTTTTCTTCGCCTTCAGCTCCACGACAGCTTTCTTGATATCAATCTCACTTTCTCCATTTTCTTTCATTTTACGGACGAGATCTCCCTAAAAGAATACAATAGCAAATTATGACCAAGGTGGGCTTTCATTGATAAATTTCAATTACAGTATGAGAAATGTTTCGCATTAATAAATCTGCTATTATCATAAATCTCTTCTCTTCTCTACCTGCTCCTTAACAGCTGCCCTCAAAGGGGCCAAAATCTCTTCAATTTTGTCATCATTCGCCATGTCGTACACAAGTTTGATCGGTTTCTGTTTTGATTTCTTCTTGGAGCCCCAGTTATCCGGGAGAGTTTTAACTGCTGCAGGTGCCGCAGATGTCTTTTGACCACTTTGAGCACGTTGAGTTGACGTAGAAAGTCTGGCAGTATGGGTATAAGTTGTATGACAGCTGCTGCTTCTTTTTGACTCCCAACGACGACCACTAGATACTGCTGCACCAGATGATGAACAACAAGTTTGAGAAGGAGTGGTAGTGGTAATAACAATAGAACCAAAAGGCAAATTTGTGTAGAAATCAGCTAATTTGGGGCTAATCCTCAGTACTACTGGCGAAAGTGGAGGTGCTACAATGAGTCGTCGTCCCGTTAGCCACATTTGATTTCAAACGATGCGATAGTCCTTCCTATCCGGCAAATGAAATGTGCTGGCAAAGTAGCTGGCCACATATATAAATTCATGTACTACGCTCATACGCTGCGCTGTTATGTCTGTACATTATTGAGTCAAATCGAGAATTTAATATCAAATGTGCACATTGTGCATGTGCAAACCGCAAACAGAGAGGAAGGGTAGTACCGTACTACGTACAATGCAAGGTACAAAATGCAATGCGGTATTACATTTTACATTCCATTCCCATCCGTATTCCGTCTTACACACAATTCACATTTCTTTTTCTTGCTAGTGCATTGTGGAACTACAACACGCACAGAGAGCTCAAGTGAAATGAACAGTGAACAGTGAACCTTTGCTCCGTATAAAATAGCGTTGCTTTCTAAGTTTTAGTAATAGGGATCTTTAGATGCAAAACTAGTCTCTTTTGAACTGGATTCAGTTCAGTTGTTACAATTAGATTGGACTTTTTGGGTATGAATGAGTCTAAGTACTTTTGACTTTGAGTTCATAGAAGCTGTAATTGAACTGACAATGAGTGAGAACTAATCTTTCAAGTCATTGCATTGTACTGGGTTGTGTACCCAAGATTCATCCACAATTGCCACAACAGTTTCAAGAAGGTGTCCAAATCCAAAGACGATATATATGAAATGCGTAGTGATTGTTCACTAATGTTCACTCTCCCCCGTATGTTCAGTACAGTACAGTTCCTTTGTTGGACTGGTACATCTAACTTTAAAGCCCGTTTTGCTGAATACATGGATTCACAAGCTGGATTCCAAATTCCGAAACCCAAAGCCAGTCACAATTTGAGATTGCATCTAAATCTCCCTAATGTATATACTTGTCTATCTGAATGAATGTACATTGTGTGCATATGGATTATGGTTATTGCCATATACAGCGAGCGAGCCGGGGATGCGGTATTATTGCTTTATACTTTTTCCTAAAAGCAATTTGTTGAACATGAGTGTGGAGCTGAATATGGCAAAAGCAGGCGCATATAGACTTTCTCGCAAAACCACCCTATTGTTGCATCATCATCAGAAGGGAATCTCACAATCAGGATGCGATAGATCGAAACTATCTATGCAAAATGTAGTACTAACTAAACAAATCTGACGTGAGGAAGAAGGGGGTTTTGTTTTGGGTTGTGATATGCATTTAGTCTTTGGAAATAAAAAAGTAAGTTGAATTCCAAGAAGCAGATAGATGCAGACGCAGTTTGCAATCAAGATGAATTTGAAGGGTTAGCCTAGCAGATATAATTAAATTTCATGTTTCCTCGACCATTTTGTATTTTTTGGGGTTTACTGACAATGCGTTTGTGAGTGGGTGAGAAGCAGTTTCGAGGAAGGGTTCAATTAAAGAGCATTTTCACGAATTCCCCAAAGGTAACTAGTATAAAAACTTCACAGGAAAAGAGTATGAGAAGAGAGAGGAAGGAAACTGTCGGAAAAACATTATGAAATCTGCAACTTCTATGCGCATAATAGTAGATCGTTCGTACATAAATATAGGTAGGTATATGATAAACGTGGTTTCGGGAAGTACAACTACCGACCAACAGTAAACCTAGAAACACTTCTGAAGTGCAATAGTAAAAGTAGCACAACAGCTCAATTCTTGCAATGCAATATGTGCAATCGGATAACGTAGAATGACTGGTACTCGGCAGATCAATTGATCTCATAATCTCAAAGTTATGTGTCATGTAAATCTCAAGCTTTTGTGGGAAATAATTGATTTTACATTTTGGTATCCGATTATGTTACATTTTTTATGAATATCTAATTATGCGTAGGATCTAATTTGAGCCCCTGCTCTCCTACTCCGGCCTTGCGTGGGAACTGCTTTTTAAGGTAATCTCGCATAAACACGAAAAGCTTTTAGCTACCATTTTATTATTAATTAAATGCATTCATTGTCAAATGGCACGATATACAATAACACTCCTACTATAAACAGAAAGTAAATAAATATCTACGTCTAATAAATAGTGTTATACAGTACGACAGATAAATATAGAAGGCAAAACATTCAGGATACATGATTTCTCACAATGATACGAATATATAATTTCTGACAATTTTTAATGGTTTCATCCTAAATTGAGATTGTCAAAATTTTGAATGCAAAAGTAAATAGTAAATCTGTTGAACCGTCAACTATCATGCAAAGGCGTGTTCAAATGCTGCAGGATATTACCACGCGGTGAGTAGAAAATGCTTGAAGGTGTATCCATTGTGTGTGCATAGGTTTGTATTCATAGCTAATAGAATAAATATCAGTTTTCCCTTCTCATTTTTGTACTTGATCATTACTTGATAACCTTCCTGAATTCGTCGTTCTTTGTCTTGGTCTTGGCACAATTCGCACATCACTACAACCTCTATAGATAAGTTAATATTTACAAAATGACGATTCGAATTTTTACATGTCATATAGCCAGAAAGAAACTTGGTATACAAATTACCTAAAGGTTTCTTGTGGTCCGCAACCAAGTCTTCCTTGACGATCTGGGCACATGCCCCAGTTGTTTCCTATACAAGTGAATATTTCAGAAACAATGACCATCACACACATTGACCATGCACGAAACAATACTAGGTGCTAGGTTTTGCAAAAAATGTCTTACCAGCCCGATAATTCCTGAATAAAATCCAACAAACACTCATTAGAATCGACTTACACCAATCGCATGTCTTTTTTATCAAAAACCTTTTTCACAAAAATCAGTAGCGATTTAAGGCTTACCATTGAATTACACAGTGATCGCATGAAACATTATAAGGTAAGCGTAGCTTCGCCCAAAATATTCCAGCCTCATTTTCTACTTCCAAACGACTCCCAGATCCATCTGCTATTTGGAGCAAATTTTTATCAAAGCAATCCTGCGACTCCCATGATGGGTCTGTACACAATCTCCATTCCATGTAACCAAGATGTGGCGCTGCATGATTTATTCCAGGAATACGACGGTGTGAAAGGTTTCGTTTAAAAGAAATGTAATTATATTTTTTTGTACTTCGCACCTGTAATTTCAGCCTCGACCAAGATTATATCTCCTGAGGTATACTCTGCAGTGATGATACCACTGTAGAACCGTCCCCCAATCTCATTTGATCTGGGTCTTGCTTCGTGGAGTGGATCTCCACAAACACCACATTGCCTAGTGAAAACAAAGACAACCTCTAGGACTTATTGACGTTTTCCTATTTAATGTGTAACCTTTTAGGTACCTTCCTGGATTGGACACTTGATTTTTGCCACCACAATAAAGCTGATTATCGTCATAGTTTACTGGAACCCCCATTTGCTTGAACTTAGACAATCTCCACATGCTGGATCGGCCTGGCGGTCGCATCAGTCTTCCATGGCCACTTACAAAAACTGTCACATTTGAGCACAAAACTACAATTAGTATCAACACAGGCACCGTCCTGAACGCCGACATAATTCTTAAATTCTACGGATTAAACGTTTTACACAAGAATAACTTGTATCACAATATAAATGCATCTTTCCCAATGTACACCACCCTGTGTGTCTCTAAATGTAGACTGTAATATTGCACGAATTATTTTTTACTTTTATAGGTCACTATATAGTAACTCCTACTTCTATACATAAGTTTATGATGGTTAACTCAATTCAGTGCTCTTGTTTAGTTAGTTGTGTGTACCATAGGGTATTTAGTTGAATATGGGCGTTACAAATTTCATGCAAAATGACAGTGTAGGATTATAATCATATGTAATCTTGCGAAGCAGTGGGGCTTTAGCCATGTTCTTGTTGACCTAATGCCTAAATACAAATTAAATATTGAATTTTGCGTTGTTTCATCCAAACATGCTACTCTCGAATTATGATGTCTTCTTTCCCATCATGCAATAACAAATATATAAACTTTCGACATTGCATGCCTTTGTCACCCCTTCTCCCTTCTAGAATTTGATGCATGACATAAAGTACGTAGTAAACTCAAAATATAGCCTGTAGTCTTTAAATATCCCCCAGTTGAAATCAAAGTCAAGAATTTTGTCTTAAAGCGGTGATGCGGCATATCCATGAATGAGTGCCTGGGGCCCTTGGCCTTATTACTTTACGTAACGGTATCTGTGGGATTCATTACTTGTGCATGCATCATGTATCGTTTCAAGATCCACACCATATCACTGAAAATTCTTTCTAGAGCATGCATTTCCTAAAATAATGCACGCACAGAAACGTCCCCAAAGTCCCCAGTGACACCTGTCATACATTACGTTAGTGCTAGGAGAAAGTGTATATCTATAAACAACTGTTGAGTTTCAGGAGTATTTCTGGATACGTGAGGCGATACATGGATCAACCAAAGTTATATATTATTACGTGCTACGCAATACACCCGGTATACAACATGGAACAAATGATCTACAACTTTGTGCATTATTACCATATTACATCTTACATCAGAACGACAAATATGAATGGTGGTAAAACCCGTGCGATATGTCAGGTTCAAGTCAACCACTACATCAATATTAACATTAGATCTATTCGCATATTCGCGATTTGCCAATCGTTTCCTGCGAAAATTGTTTTTCTAGTAAAATGGACAAACGCAGTGTTGTGCACTCAACAACATGTAATGCGCCGTGTGGTATCCATCAACCCATGAGATCATGCCAGCCACAACCTGCAGCCAGATGGAATATACATTACCCGATTTCTTGGAATAGACATGAAAGAGTAAATAGTATCAGGGTCAAATGAATAATGTTAATCAGCTATATAGTGTAATCGTCATGAGCATACTAACGCGAAAACTCCTTTGTTTCCTTTTCGTAGATGCAGGAGAAGAAGTATAAAGAGAAGTTGCAAGTGGGGCCTATATATATGTTTAAAGTATATATATAATACATATATGCATTATTGGATTTTGTCGTTCCAAGTTCCAAATGCGGTATTTTATGTGTACATTGCTATTGCTATTATCCATCACATCACCTTACGATGGGGTTTGTGAAAGACGAATCAACGAACGAACTGAAGTCGATGCTCTCTCTTTAGACAGGAGCTAAAAAAGCTTGGAGGTTTAGAGTTTGAAGGTCGTACTATATACTAATGTAATTTCTCTCCGAGGATATTCTATATAGACTCTATAAATCAAGTAAAAATCAGCTGAAGCAAGCTGGAGAGTCTTCTTTCCTTCTTCACGTGTGTATAGAGAAGGAGGAAAATAATATTAAGGTAGGCTGGCTGGAGACCGAGACTCAATTTTTCTTTGGTAAAATAAGGATTAAAAATTGTGTGTGCAATGTGCATATGATGTATACCGTATAACAGTGCGATATAAGATCTTACTTTCTTTTACATGGCCCAAATTCAAATCCTTTCTGTCATAACTCAACATACAAAAGTAGATACCTACACTTTTGTCTTTTGTTTCGGGGATATATATCCGTATTTGGTATGTATGTATGCGTAGGCATGAGTTATCGCTGCATCGTATACTATATACATTATTTATGGAGCAAATAAGACAAACGAGAACAAGAAACAATCTTGCACTTATTTTGGTGGTAGGAATTCGTCATGAGAAAACAATAATGTGCCACTAAAAAACCAGAAGCCATTTGGACACTGAAGAACCTGAAACTTACTGAGATCGGGAGCAACACCATTGAGACATTGAGCTAAACTCCGATTTACTTCAGTGATCTACTCCAATCAAACCTTCTTTCTCATTCCAAGATGACCTCATCAGTAAGCATTTTATATTTCGAAATATTAATATTCATATCTTTCTATTCTACTAATCCATGCATGGCCAGGGAGACTATTCTAAAAATGGAACTGACGGGAAAATCATTTCACTATTTATATATGTTCACATTTACGGCGCAGTTTTTTACTGATCGTGCAACATTCAAGTATACATTTTTATGCGCCTGTTTTAATAACCCACGTAAGCGCTTGGCTTTGTTCAAAGCAGACATCGCATCGTGGGTTATCATTATCACAAATGAATGAATAGACGATGTTCATCAAAATCTGCGTTGTCACATGTCAACATTCAACATTTCATTTCATCAATGGCTATAAAATAGCACCCACACAGTTGCATAGCTAAAACCCTTGGAGGTTTCCTTCCGACTTCTGACCTGACTTGTTCATCATCATCATATCGTTCTATCATTCAATAGCTTGAACATACACAAAAGATAATGACAAACGGATGAGTGGATATGAACTTTAGAAACATATAATATCTTGGTTGAAAGATGAGGTGAGGTTGAGGGGGTAGCGAACAAATATAGGTATCGGACAGTTTTCAGCTAGTTGGTGTTCGTACTAGGTTTCATCCCTAATCACGCGTTTGGTTAAACACGATACTTATAAATATTTACAAATAGTGCAAAACTGTTTGGAGTTTAACAAAGTTTAAAAAACAAACAAATCATTCTCAATCTGACACCATGCTCATTGCTCATCATCATCATCATACTCCTCCACGCCAGGATATTTGCGAATCAACTTGCTGGCATTTTATTATGCTCTCCGTTACAGGATACCTAGTTTAAATGGTGTCACTCCACTTTTTATCATGTATTATCATCACTCATAGTAGTCGTGCCGTGGCTCGTTCATGGTGTGTCACAACTGAAGATGGGGCTAACAACCGCTGCCGGTTTTTTCACTTCTTGACACATATGCTAACGCAACCAAAATTAAATCGCGATTCGCGATACTTACTGTCCATGTAGAGTATGGCTTATGGGTTAAATACAAACTCTATTAATATTGAGTGCATAAATGACCTGGACACTATCGTACGTCAGTGTTGGATTCTATCTCAATGAATTATACAGTAGTTTATTAGAATGTTATTGTAGGATAGATTAAAAGAAGAATCATAAATCTTGCCGGCAAGCATACTGTCCATGCCCCCTTACCATCCTTCATTTTAATATCAGTATCGTTTTTATTCAATGAAGTCATTGTTAAAGTTAGCAAACTAATCATTGATTCAGTCATTATTTGTAAACTATTTCCTCGTCAGGATGGATATGAAACCTGTTGTTTTGTTAATACGAAAAACATTATAACGCCACATCATCTCATCAGTACAGTGTGCATGAAAATGATATGGTTTGCTCAGATCGCGTTGACAGTTTTGTCGTTGTTCGACTTCCTCCAAGTAGGTACACACACACACTCTATCATCTCGTGTTCGCTTACCATCAGTATCACTGACTTTGACAACAAGGAAATCAGAACATCAAATTGGCTCGAGATTTCATTGAAACAGACATGCGGTTTGAGCACGCATGCATTGAAGATGCATAAAGTGTGTGTCCAAAGGTACATTTACCTCAGCACAGAACAGAGCGCACAATGGTGTCATTGTATCGTCAAGCCTGTGGAGGTATGAGATGACATTTACCGACTTCTTTTTTTGCACCAGTTTGTCAGAAATACTGCAGAGTTTGCATAAACGCCAATGGCATTAACACAGACGATGAATGTGTCTGTCTGTAATCTGGGTTTTGCTCTTGTACACCATCAGAGTAGAAAGCATCTCACTCTAACTCGTACACTACTGCAAAATCAAGTTAGTTGACGTGACGTACATTGCTTAAAGCCGGGCATTCCAAACGTTATCTACAGCATAAAATGATCATTGGATCGCATCCAAAACGATTGTTTCTGATGATGAGTCATAATTTTGCCGAAATGTTTTGCATTTTACATTATTCTCGGTTAAACAGGCTTGGAATGGGGTAAAGGTGAGCGTGGAAATAGAGTGCTGTAAAAAACGCAGTAGACTGTAGAGACTAGTTAAGCACACGAGATTTGAAATGGGTGGCGATGGCGAACAACCCAAAAGCAACTCCTTTTTCCAAAAACTTTCATCATCATCAGCATACGCAAACGGGCACATGGTTTCCGTTCCGAACGTCTCCGTTCAAGAGAAAAACACACTATTGCGTTGAATTGAATGGAGATAAGGACGTAAAAGGATGTTGATGCTTGCTACAGTAATTGAGTAGATATTAGGGAGAGCATTACACATATATGCAGATTTGAATACATATCCTTAACACATACCGCGGAACTATACAATATACAACGTGCTTTGCATGTTCAAGCACACTATGAAATGATGACAAATAAAATTGTAACAAGTCAGAGAAATAGAAGTGTGTGTAATCTAATCCAGAGCAAGTGTAAAAACCGAACAAAACTATATATAAGAGCCAAAGCCAAAAAACGCATGTGGTCTTTCCCATCGGGGGCGACTAATAAACATACTACTTGTAGTCACACAATGTGTTTGACTTCAATTCATAACACACAAAATGTTGAGATTGAACTGTTTGGCGTAATTTTTTGTGTACATACACTTCCCAATCATACACACAGCAGACGTGCCAAAGTCATATAAGAAGCCAATGTGCACATTTCTCTCGTTTCTTTCCCGTCATGCCGTTGGAGAATTCACTAACCTCCAGACAAGACAGTCCAGGCTAGTGCAAGTGCAGTAGCAGAGCCGGAGGAATAAAAGTGGCACGGGAGGAAAAACTTCTTTCTACGTTTCATTCCTAGAAAGCATTCTTATTCTCCCGAAATATTTTTTATTACAAAGCTCGCTACGAGAGCGAGTAGGAGGAATTACAAGAAATGACTTGATTCTTTAGAAGTTTCATTGGCTGAATCGTTTCTACAAATACACGTTCCACTACTGTGAATCCATACTCACTTTAGCTGTGTAATTTAGTATTTTAGCTAGAATGCGAATTTAAGAATAATGTATTTCTCTTTAGCAGAGCCATAATTCATATTAACGTTGCGGTGTGTGATTATGGTGTTGTGTAGTTTGTGAACTTTAACCTCATCTAAAAGATAGCAAAGAGTATCAGCATATGTCATAGGACCGACCGTCTGCAAGAAATAACTCTTAATCCCACAATACGATAACATTTTAATCTGAAATAGCAACTATATGAGCTTAGTCTGCTGGGCATTTTCTTTTCATTCTTGAGTAGATAAAGTTTTTATCATCTTACAGGGATTCATAATATATCGTACGTACATGGTCATCCGTCACCCAGCACATCACCGTCACTCTTTTAACATACGGAGGGGAAGATTACAAACTATGTGTGTTTAACAAGTAGGAAAATTATCCAGCCATATTTTATTACATTGCATATTGCACGAACGTAATATGTAATCCAGTGTCTAATAATCTCCTTGAAATAGTTGATAGTTATGTTCCATTCAAGTTGACACAGTGTGAGATTTGAGGATACAGATGAGGAATTAAGCTAGTGTAGTTATTTATATGTACTTACATCCTTTTTCCTCGTCAGTCAGTGCACACAGTACACATATAGTTTCGCAAGCCAAGGAAAAGCGAGTGAACTTTAAAGTTGACGGAGCTAATGAGCTAACTCTGCAAACTTTATGCAACCAGTAAGGATTAAGACGCGCTGAATAGTGAACAATTTTGTGAGCTAT
Source organism: Dicranocentrus wangi (assembly GCA_036850665.1). Classification (NCBI taxonomy): domain Eukaryota; kingdom Metazoa; phylum Arthropoda; class Collembola; order Entomobryomorpha; family Entomobryidae; genus Dicranocentrus; species Dicranocentrus wangi. The sequence goes on from JAANSN010000698.1 coordinate 28,781, forward strand.
AAAGCTCATAAAAATTGCTCTTGGGTACATACAGGTTTTGTGAAAAACCAGATCAAGTTCCATATATTGCAATTTGCGCAAACAACCTCCAACATAACGACCGGTCCAAAGCAGTCGAGCGAGCGTCAGCTACTAGCGAGAATACAAGGAGAGAGCTAAAAAGTGTGAGAATTTGCTAAGTGGCAAAAAGAGAGTTGGTCATTAAAGTAATAATAAAAATGGAAACTGACGACAATAACATTAAGAACAATATGAATATCGCAATCACGTCAGGATCAGTTCCAACCACTGCCTCGATTTTGAAGAATGCCAACAACATTCTGAACTTCGAAGGCAAAGTGGGCAGTAGTGGGAAAAAGCTGACAAAGATTTTAATACCCACGTCAATCGTTGTGAATCCTAAGGATCCGCCAAGCTCTGCAAGCTCAGAAAGGTTGACATACGTGACATGCTGATACGCACATTCTGGGTGAGACGAGTAGTTCAAAAATATTATAACTTTGGAACTTGTTTGATTTGTTTCCACAGTGGGGGCTATGATCAAGGTTACGAGTTCGACTCAATCATAAAAACAATGGTTCCTGGACCACCCGGCTCGGTAGAAACTGACGACATGACGGATGAAAATCCATTGGATTCAGCTACAACAGATACAGAAAATGAGACAGAACTTATGTTCAATGAGGACGAGGACGATGTAATAATATTACACGATGACGAGGACTCTTCTGCTTCTAGTGGAAGCACTGCTCCAGTGGATAAACTAAAGAAGGACGGTGGAAAGCAGTCGTTGAAGGATCCGAGGTCGGCCCTTGTGCTAAGTCCAGAGGGAGGGGGAAGCTCGGCAGCGAAACGAAGGCAGCGCACATTATCCTCCAATGGGGCTTTGCTAGGAAGCAGTTCAAGGCGACATGATGGAATTTTACGTACATTGACAAGGACAATTTATACTGCGGGCCGACCACCATGGTATGACGCTGCAGGACAACATGTGGAACCATGTGTTATCGGTATGGGGCATTCCGAGACAGATGATATAGAACTGATTAATTTCGTATGGAATGTTTTAATTGGATTGAGGATTGTAATTATTATTTTGTACGCTTTAGGCATTTGTGGAGGTTCTGCTTCGGGCAAGACTACTGTAGCAGACAAGATCATTCAAGAGTTGAATGTCCCATGGGTAACAAGGTTGTCCATGGACTGCTTTTACAAGGTTTTTGACGCTGCACAACGAACACTAGCTGCAAAGAATGAATTCAACTTTGACCATCCAGACGCATTCGATTTCGACTCGTTACTTGAAGTTTTGCACAGGTTAAGAGATGGAAAAAAGGCAGAAGTTCCTGTTTACAACTTTGTCACGCACAGTCGCGAAGTCAATTCCAAAACTATGTATGGTGCAAATGTAATCATTTTCGAGGGAATATTTACATTTCACCATCCCGAAGTATTAAAGGTATATATAGTAGACCTTTGGAATACAAGTTGACATATATTCACATTGATTTCTTTGATATCTTGGAAACTTATTGAAGGGTCAAATTTTTTGTTTATAAAAGCTTCTAGATGTCAAAGTATTTGTGGACACGGATGCGGATACAAGACTGGCACGTCGGTTGAGACGTGATATTTCTGAAAGAGGCAGAGATCTGGAAGGTTGTTTAAAGCAGTACAACAAATTTGTAAAGCCAGCCTTTGACCAATACATAGCACCTCAAGTAAATAACACATTCAACATAGTAGCTGTAACAATAATACACATGAACATTTTTGTATACGTTACGTTCCAACTTTCCATACCAGTATTTTGTAAAATGTACTTACATTCTGGCATTTTCAGATGGCACATGCCGACATTATTGGTAAGCAAACAATATAGTTCAGTAATTCAGTATTTAAAAAAATCGAGTATTCTAGAATTTGAAAATTCATTTTGAATATGATTGTTGTAATTACGCAGTTCCCAGAGGTGGAGATAACGAAGTTGCCATAAATCTCATTGTACAACACGTTCACAGCCAATTACAAGCACGCGGCCTAAAAGTTCGAGAAAAATTGGCCGAAGGGTGGTGCAAAGAACTGTTGGAGACTGCAGCAGATCCTGACTCCCTTTTTGTTCTCCCTGCAACAAATCAAATTTTAGGCCTACATACATTTATTCGTTGTACGGACACGCCCCGAGATGAATTTATTTTCTACTCTAAACGTCTCATCCGTTTACTTATTGAGTACGCTTTGAGTTTACTTCCATTCAGGGATGTGGTGGTAGACACCCCCCAAAACGTTCTTTACAAGGGAAAACGAGCTGCAGTGACGAAAATTTGTGGAGTCAGCATTCTTCGTGCTGGAGAAACTATGGAGCAAGCTCTGAACGAAGTTTGCAAAGACATCCGAATCGGGAAAATTCTTATTCAAACCAACACGGACACTGGAGAACCGGAAGTAAGAAGCTAAACAATGGAGACACAATAATAACCTTTAAATTACAACATTAAAGCAAGCTTGCATATATTGCATTCACATTGTCTTCACATTCAATAGCTCTACTATCTCCGATTGCCACGGGACATAGCGGACTACCACATTTTCCTAATGGACGCTACGGTGGCCACTGGTGCCGCTTCTATGATGGCCATTCGCATTCTTCTGGACCACGACGTTCCCGAAGAGAACATCACACTGTTATCACTTCTAATGGCACAATCCGGGGTGCACTCTATTGCATATGCATTTCCAAGGGTGAAACTCGTCACCACCGCTGTGGACCCTGAAATCAACGAGAAATTCCATGTGATGCCAGGTATCGGCAACTTTGGCGATAGATACTTTGGAACCGAGCCATGCGACTGCGATGAAGGTTACTAGAAAAGGCAGAGGAAAAACTATACATAAAACAAACTTTACAAAAAAAGAAACTACTTTTACTATTTTACGTTCGTTTTATAAACATATATATATATATATACTGTCCACAAACGTCATCGTCTTTTTTCAATTCATTGCATACAAACATAAAGAAAATTAGAAGTGAGTGCGAGCAAGTGATGAGCGATATATAGAGCGATTGAATGCAAATTGATATATATATGATGAATGCCTGTCTTACACTGAAAATAACATACAAAAATTGATATCTTTATGTAAATGTAAAACTATATAGCACAATATGATTTCTCTAGACAAAACGTATCTGGATAACTTCCCGACCCAAATGTACGTACCCAAAAAGATTCTTATTATAGACTAAATATATATATATAAAAAAGTCCTTGTAAATGCTAATGGTCATCGTCATCATCAACTCTCCTCGAGTTTCGTTTCTTTTCTTTTTTCTAATAAAAGCTTCCATTCTTGAAGAAAAAATATAGCATTTCTTACGACGCGACACGACATATGTAATAATAATAATACTCATTTACCATAATTTCTTTCATTCCATGCGCATTTTATCCATTAATCCATCCGCCCTCCTTCTGCTCCACGTTCCACTTTCTTCAGTGGTGCCCCAATTTCGTCGTGTGGCGAGGATTGGCGATGCCGAATGTGAGGTGTCGGTGCGGCGGTGGTGTTGGATGCATTTTGCATTGAATTCACTTCTCATTTATCTTTTCGCAACTAGAAAGCGACAAGCGAGCGACCCATTTTTTCATGACACACACCATGTTCCCCATCCCATACTTACATGAATGCATGCCACCTCGGATGCCACCACCTCAAACCGGTCTCACTCTGCCCCCTTCCATCCCGCAAAGTTCGGAATGGGTGACTAGACACATCTTCTTGAATGGTGATGCTGATGCTGATGGTGAACAAAAATGTGCTGTAGAGGATGTGGATGTGGATACTCTTGATTTTGATCAAATAAGGTATCTCGTCTCGCATCGCTCTGTTCTGTATATTTAAACCGTGTCCTTCTCATTCTCATTTCTCACTGCTCCTTCTCATTTTGTGCCAGGTTTCACGTTTGTGAGCAAGCAATATCTTCAACTTTTTGCGTACTACGCTACGGGATGGGGAAGGAAGGGATAGAAAAACAAAAATATGAAATGAAATACATAATATCGGATTTTACCAGAAGAAGCATCACATCATCACATCCACAATTCCACATCTCGCATCATCCACCAACCACACCATCCCCTCCTGCCTGCCTGCCAGGCCTGCCTAGCCTGCATGCATTGCACATTATGAGTTTTTGGGAAGAAGAAGGGAAAATATGAGATAAAAACAGTAAATGCACAGCGCATAAAAACAAAAAAACAGAAGATTTGTTACAGATTTTATTGCAGAGAGTGAGATTCTTCGTGTGTGTGCTCAGAAAATTTCACAGTCATTTGCATATAATGTATTTTTGTTCTTCTTGTACACTTCATTGACGTGTGTCTGTCTGTGCGTAATAACATATATTATATTATTCCTGTGTTTTCTGTGTGTAAAGCAGTAGATATACTTAACAGTTGTGTATAGTAAATTAATCAGCATCATCGTATTCATATATATATTCACTGAAAAAAGTAGTAATATAACAGTCGGAAGTAGAAGAAGATTAGGAGTAGTAATATAACAACAGTAGTGAACTGCCAAACAAAAATTGGAAATAGTAATAAAAATAATAACTATAATTATTGCCTAAAATCCTTCCGGGGATGGATTAGCCCAGGTTTGTATTGTTAAGTAGTTGGAAGAGAAACTAACTATATTTTCTTAGAATTGAGCATTTAATAGTTAGACACAAGTTACAAGAAGACATCATCAGTTTGTCAGTTTTGAACCACATCATCAATATATCAATATGAAAGACAGTTTAGGGCTAGGGCTAATAGTTGTCAGCCATTAAATCATTGCAGGTGTATAGGATTTTGAAGGATTTTTTTTTGAGATACTACACTGATGAGCTCACCTGACTGACGACTGTGAATAGAGAGATAAGAAAATAGATAGGAAACAGTGTGCAAATATTGAATATCCTGTGCGTGCCTGGATAGTTGCCTAATTGTTTAAACAGACACGGAACAGAGGACTGATTCACTGATTACACCTCTAGAATATAACGGTATTGGAATTGTCTGGAATTTTGGAATACCGAATGCCCAAAGGAAGGACCGAGGTGGAGAAGGAGAAAAATATGTGAAAAGGTAAGTTGTTGGTTGTGTTGTGTGAGCGTGTTTTTGATTTGGAGACGGAATATTATCAAAATATCAGGTGGAGGTGTGAGTAAACTGGTGTAACTGTACTTTTGTTTTCTAATAGGATGTATTTTAATTTAGATTGGGGGTTTGTTATTTCTGTAGCGTTTCAGCTTTAATGAGAAGAAATTGTACAACTGTGTCGTCTAGTCCGGCTACCGGTTTACGAAGATAGAAGAATACAAGTTTTGCAATAATTACATCCAGCGACCGTCCGGACACGGCTAGATAACTGGAAGGTGAAGGAAGGAAGGATTGTTATCATCGACCACGAGGTCAATTCAGTGATTTATTTGCTCTTGTCTAACTGTACTTTTGACCAGACCGTCCGTAGATAAGACAAAATTGCTCAAGCGTGAGAACAAAGTTTGGCAGTCAGCAGTTTAGCTGGAACGTGGTGATCATCTATAAATCATTGGGATATAGCTAATTCTCAATTCTGTTGTAGTAGTTGTTGTTAGTGCCTGTATCACCCAATCTTCGTCTGATTCTTGTCGGTAGAGATATTTTAGAACAGATCACCATGATTGACGTCACAGTAAAAACTTTGGATTCACAAAATCACGTATTCAGCGTGGAAGAAGAGGTAAATCGATGCACAAATTAAGTTATTAAGTATTGTAAATAAAAAGATTGCAAGTGGGAAGGCAAAAATATGTTTATAGTTTATAATATATTTTATGAATTTTGTCGTTATTTAGATAACTGTGATAGGATTTAAAGAGAGAATAAGCCCTACGATCGGAATTCCAGTTGATCAACAAAGACTAATATTTCGGGGTCGTGTTTTACAAAACGACAAAAAAATTAGTGAATACAGTAAGATGTCAAGGCCATGCTAACAAAGTTGGCGAATGGGATATGGGATTTACAGTATTGAAAATAATTGCAATCAATTTATTTTAAACTATGTGTTGCGAAATAGATGTGGCGAATAGCGTAGTGCACGTTGTACAACGTCCGGCAAATCAAAATAGCACTGCAAATGATGAGCCCAGGCCCAGCAACCAGACGGGAAACAGAAGTGATGGTGATATTCTGTTTGCCGCTGATGGCGTCACCATTGGTGGGGGTGGAGGGAGGAATGCTATAATAATGAGTGCTATAGGGTTGCCAACGATTGATATTAATGGTAAAGGAAAATAGTTAACTACCTGCAGAAGCTTTCTTATGACTTTTAGTAGCAACTTTTGCGAAAGTTAATTATCATTAGGAATTTCCGTAGATGATACTGGCGCACAGCAGATTCCAAGACGTTCTGGAGCTGCTTTTCGTCTTATGCGTACGAATAATTTATAAAAGTCTATCCAAGGCTGTTTATCATATAATTTACGTAGCTTATTTATGTATATAATAAAAAAATAACAACTTGATTTTGTCTGTAGTTGGAAACCAAATGTTAAATCGTGCCTCAACATTACTGCAACAATTAGAAGATGATGATGCAGTCTTAGCAGCTGCTTCGTCGATTTCGTCTTCGTCAGAACAAAATTCCTTAGACAATGAGTCGTCTAGCGGTAACGATACATTAATGGATATTGACGAGGACACTGCCTCAATCGAAAGAATGATTTCACAAGTTGTAAATGTGTCTTCGGCAGCAGGTAGGATTGTAAGATTTGGAATAATGTAACAAAAGATAAATCGCCAGATATGAAATTATAGTACAATTTTTGTGTTTCGTTTCTTCCAATACAAGGGTTGGTTGCGGCTATAAGGCAAGTTCAGGGTCCTGGAGGTGCAGGTCCATCAACAAATTTCAGTAATTTGCCTTCAAATAATAATACAACTAGTGAGACGCCGGCTTCTGCTCCTGCAAACATGAGTTCTGAACCTCGTAGTGAAAGTCAACCAAATGTGGAACGAAGACCTGAGTACGTCTTTATATTTAAAAAGATATTTAATGCATCACAGCACAACGAGTATCAAAGAATTCGAATAAATGTTTAACACTTGTTAATGTCTAACGTATTTGATGTCTATCTAGGCAAGCGCTACAAGACATGTTGAATCACTATATGCGTGGAAGTGTACAAGACGGAAATCCGCCTGCTGGTTTCAGTAAGCTGTGATTGAAATTATATATGAAATTGATGAATTGTAAATGAGTATAAATTAATCATTAATGAATGCCGTTTTGCAGATCCGATGGCTGCATTCATGTCAGGTAGAAACACTGGACCGAATACCAATTCAAGTAATCCTACCCAGCAGCCGTCAGGCAACAATCAAGCTACCGACTCATCATCCTCCTCACAGAGAACTAACGTACCGCCAAACGGAAATCAGTCAAGTCCTGAAAGACGTTCCGAGTATGTAATAAATGTCAAGTATTAACAGTTGATTTCCCGCTGGACGCATGAATCCTTTTTAACAGAAATGATTTATTTTGCAATCTTTCCGCACCATCAGCCCACCACCACGGCTTAGAGAGCTAGCAACAGCTTTGCAGGACTTGCTCGCATTAAACGATAGACTCACCCCCTTCCTACGGTTTGTTCAAGATGCTTTAAGACAAAACAGGCTGTATACTGAAGCGGTATGAACTTTAGAAAAAACAATACATAGTTAGATTTTGTGGTATAATTATAACTTGGGTTCATCTGTGATTTACTTACAATGTTGCAGGGCGAATCCCAGAGTACACAGTTTGTGTTTGACACGATTTCCTCAATCATGCATTTGCTGAGTCACTCAATGCATGCGTTCAGTGACATTATGTGTGACTTTAGTGTTACTCCCGACGAGCGCCGCTTAACCGCACCTTCATCCATACTGGTGGAACAATCTACTGTAGTGCGGGCCACAATTCCAGTTGCAGTACCAGCCGCAGCAATGCTTGGTGCTGCAGCAGCAGGGGGTAACAATAATAATCCGTCTTTTTCCTTTTCAATGAACCCTAATGCTGGAAATGTTGGAGTGCAGCCACAGCCGCATGCCGCAGGCGGTAACAATAATAATCCGTCAGTTTCTTTTTCAATGAACCCTCCCATGGGCACTTTTGGACCTGCTTGGAGAAATCCTAATTTACCTAATAGTAATAGTACTACTAATAGCAATAATGCAACTGCAACACCTGTGCCACCAACATCAAATACCCAGGAATCAGCGCCTGCATCAAATCCGTCAAACATAGGAATGCAAAATCAACCGATTCCCGGCTTAAATATCCAAGGTGGGATAGGGATTTTACCCCCAGGCCTCCAAAATCTTGGAGCTTTGTTAGGCGCAGCTGGTGGTCAAGGAATGATGAATATTTTTGGATCTGGTGGCCCAATTCCTGTTAATATTCGGCCTCCTAATAATGTTGGAACAAACCAACAGCAACAACCAAGTGCCTCAGTTTCATCGGATCAGACTGCTAATGCATCGACTTCTAGTGGAAGAGCTACCCCCAGATCCCAAGGACAGAACAATAATAATAATAATGGGACGAGCGAAAACAATAACAACAATGGAGGAATGTTTCAAAATCTCCAGCAAATCAGGAATGAATTGATGCGCTCTCAGTTTGATATATTGTTACCTTGCAATACACACCATTCTGGACAATCGCGATCGAATAGAACACGACCTGCAGAATTCAGACGGTTTGTTAATATTGACCCAAGTGATGGCTCTGTACCATTATGTCAAGGTAGCGCAGAAGGAGAAGCAGTAGAAGTTATCTTGGACGTGATTAGAAATTCGCGTATAGTGGATATGCTACAGCCAATTATAAAGGATGTGGTTCTGAATTACCTTATGAGAGGAAGAGATCCTAAAAACGATGCACATATAAAAACTTGTGCGAAGAGATTAGTGAAAACAATTCTGCCATTTTTTGAGAAATTCTCGGTACGTTTTAATCAATACAAGTGACGTATGAATAATTTATCGATAATGCTTAACTTGGATTTACGACATAGTAAGTATGCAGCAACTCATTGTCGTTGTTGTTGTTTGACATGTTACAGAACAAAATGACAAATCAAAATGAATCAGTAGATATTCCTGAGACATACACAAATATTTTAACTGGTTTTATTGCAAGACTGATGCAAAAGGCTCTTGGACAAACCCCAGGTATTTGCGGTACATGCAAATGAATAGTACGACGTACGACCAATGAAAATCCACACTAATTGATTGTATTTCTTCAATTCAGGCGGAGATCGTCATTTCAAGTCGGAATTACTCGATTCTTTTGTTGATCTTCAGAAACAGCTAATTCAGGCGTTTAAAGTCTGTTATCCATCTAGCAATAACGTTGGCTTATTATTTGTTAACTATTTAGTGGTACGTACCATGAGTTTCCCACCGTAATGTATTGGCTACCTATTGCAGAAATTATTATTTAGAATGATTATAACGTTCCTTAATAATTGTTTAATTTTGGTAGGAACAATGCCTCGGTGGCATGTCTGTGGTTTTCAAGAAACAGGTGTGCCAGAAACTTGTAGATCATCTGAAAGACGTCGAGCGAACTTGCGACACCGCGAATACGTTGATTGACTCATCCGTAGTGGTATTAAAGCCGACGGTCACGAGCACTCCTGAGGTACCGGTAGTTCCCGTTGCAACGTCATCACTTGCTTCTTCTGCGTCAATAAGTTCACGATGTGCAGCATCTTTCAGTGGTGCCCAGTCGCAACCAGGAGAACTTCCTTCAAGCAGTGTCCTTCCTCCTGGTAATAAAAAGGAGTCCTTGTTAAACACAGACGATGTTGATATTGACGAGGTACTTCAGTTACCTCCATCAATGGCCCAAGCCTCAGAGACCCCTACTCCAAGGAGACCAGGTGGCACCTCCGGCCATACTAATCAGACTGATTCCATTTCTTCACATATGGAGAGTCTTCCCAGTGTAATTACAAATATATTTAATTCAATGTATGTACTATTCGCGTATTTACTACTCTTTCGTATATACAAACAATGCTTTAATTTAACAGGAATGGACAGATACGGTTCGGCACGATATTCGGCGTCAGGTGGATATGCCTTCGCAGCAAGCATTTAGTCCAGGATACAATACGTTATTTCCCAGAAAACATTAATTAAAGAATGGGAAGATCACCTTCATTTGAAAAGTTTAAATAACATTTTGCTACCGTACCTAGGCATTACTTTATTCGTCGTAAACTCTGAGCGTATAATCTGCAACGGCGTTTTCCCGTTTTAAACCATGTATGCGACTGATTTGTATGATTGTACGTTTCTGGTCGACAAATTTTAATTACACAGTACATTTTACAATATTCTTATTCATGGCTTGAATTGAAATGAGCCTGTTTGTTATAATAATGCTGTCTATCAGTTTAATATTTAAACAAAATATAAAATTGTAAAGTTTAGTATTTAAATGATACATGATGCATACTTGCATACCACAGGAATAAGACAGGCAATATAAAATGCTTTTACAAGTAACCTATTCGCATTGTATCGTAACCTTCAACAGATTTAGTAATTACGCAAGCAATATATCTGTTCATAAATTATCAACTACACAAGTTAACCATGTATAAGACAAAAACTAACTGTTGATCGTTTGCCGGAGAATAAGTGAAATTGCTGAAATAAATTTTTTGAAGAACATGTTATACACTCACATGTGATAATTCGTACTAATGTTATTTTAGCACAATACTGGATCTGTAAAATACTTACGTGGCAAGTTTACAATGATCCCCAACGCTGGCTATTTTGTATAGTTAATTTTAATTGCCAATGAATGAGCTTTCATCGTTTTGAATTAACTTGAGCGATATCCGTCCTCAAAAATATGGAACCTCTGCAATCCTGTAATTCATTATTCATCAAATTCCATTTGGCACATTTTCGGGGACATTCATTTAGGACAGGAAGTTGTTTAGATTGCTTCATTCAACGGAATAAATCATTTTGGATTACCAAAGTTTTCCTAATGCATCGAAAAAATTCACCCCATCGATCTTCCAGTTGATTGCCCTTATTGGGATCATCCGGATCTCGTGTAGCTTCTTCATCTAGGAAGTCATTTAATTTAAGTGATTACGTTAAAGTGTCTATACATGCCTAATGGGATTCTGGTTTACACTTACATAGTTCGGTGCACGAAGAATAAATTTTAGATCCTATAGATTCTGCCGTATCGATCCCACCTTCTCCTTCAAAAAGTTTGCTTAGAGTCTTTTTAATCTCTTCCTGGCTATTTAGAAGGGGACTGTTTGTTTTGTTATATTTAAGTCCACTGCACAATTTTTCCCTCAATTGCAAAATTCCCATTTGCCATAACATGCATTCTTGGAACAATGTTGCATCCTACTAGATGAACAAAATGCAACTGATTTGTAACTTTAAATGCAAAGTGCCGTGCAGCAGAGTTAGTATCACGTACTACTTCGTAAATATATTAACAACTTTTATAGACGTACATAACCATTCGGCAAGGTAGCAGAACAGTTCGCTTTATATGTGGTAAGTAACCGGGAACCTGCTACCGTGGCATTGGTGTCTGTGGTCTCGAAATATCCGACTCGGCAAGACAGATCCGGAAATCGAGTTTCATGTTTTATACCCATCGTTTTGTCACTTGTTTGACTTACTGTAGAGTTTTGACGAGTGAATTTCCTTGTGTAATTACATGACTAAAGATTTAAGGATTGAATTCATTGTATTGTGAATTATATTAGCAAAACGCTTAAGTAATCGAGCTTACCACACTTACCATGACGCGTTCGATGCAATCAAAGAATATATCCCACTCTGTACAAGAAGCTAATTCGACTAAACTCACTGTTAATACCGCAAACGAAATGCATGTTTCAAACTTAAGCTGTAAGTTGTAAAATGGACGGAAACAGTTTAAATTGGTTACATACTGGCTTTCTTGCATTGGTCATTAATTAAACTTCCAAGTTTTGGAGCTGTTATATTCGAAGTGGGACCAGTGAAAAACTGGAGCATGTCTTTAGGACGCAGATGTGGTACATAAGTCCCGTTACTTAGAACAAAAGTGAAAATTCCCATCTTTCCCAGCATGCATGATTGGTGACAGACATCACTGACCTGCTCGCACCAAGACCAAGAAAGATCAATTTGATTCAACAAGAGCAATCATTATTCTGTTCACTAATATCATTATGGTCATGTACATTCATGTACTTACTCCAGCTGAATTAAGAAGGCTTTGACATTCTTCAGTCCATTGCTCAAAATATTCCAAGCTACCCTCCTCTCGTCCCATATATTCAAAATCCGAGTAGCATGAAAGATCAAGATGAGCAGTTATGTTAATGTACTTATCCTTATATACGTCGATGTTGAGGTGGTCCTCTTGTTCGTCTTCAATAATCCCAGTTTCAACTTGGCAGCTTTCATTTGATATACCTTTCTGCGAAAATTGATTCGAGTTTGCGAATGTAGTACAGTGCAAAGGTTACAGGCAACGATCAATCAAAACATATAAGTTATAGAACCCCATAGAACAGGTATGCATTCATCCAGGAGAAATGTTTTCTATACGGTGATAAGCTAAATTACCGGCCACGTCCTTCGTATTGGTCTTATCAAGAAAAGAGTAGGTACTTTCCTCCTGGATACACTAATACCTGATCTATAAGAACTTGCGACCTTATTATGGGTACGCTTCGATCATCTTACAATTAACCGGTCAAAATTAGCAAATAAGGTATCCCATTTTTTGTCGCTACATTTTGATCGTAAATTTTCTGGCCCTTAAAATGTTATAAAATGATTTTTTAAGGTTGACTATTTGTTTCCGGTGAGATAAATGTATTGTGAATCATACAGGTAGACTTGAGGACTGGATAAACTTGACTTCGTATTTTAGCTATGCTGGTACGCCAGCCTTGGCCTGTTAGAATGGTCCTTAACCCATGCAAAAATGTCTCTACATGAGCTAATGTATAATTGGATGCATAGTCTTTCTCGCCTTTACGTTTCCTATTCCTTTCTATCAGTTTCAATCCATCTAACATGCATAACTTCTGACATCGTATAGTTTCTTCAATTGGCCTCTCCTAAATAAATGATTGAATAAACTATTTGGTAATATCCTGAATACAACCACTTCTTCAAGCTATATTAAAGAACGAATACGTTAAACTGATTATTTTACATCAGTAATAGGATCAGAGTCTGGAAACCTATTAATACACCTGTCGTATATCATGTCAAATTTTGCTAGTCCAAAGCCTTTAGCCTCCACTTTTGAACTGGTTAGATTAGTTTGATTCCATGAGCTTTCCTCAGGCCAGCCTCCGACGCATCTTAAATCTGGCCAGTAGGACTTCGCCTAGAAAATACAGAAGCAGTGTTTATGTCATGTCCTGACAGCATGCAGCATCCGCACACACGACGAGCCCTACTCATCAGCGTTATAATGAGGAAGTACGTGTGAAAATGACACGACGTATTCCTTGTAAAAGATCATGATTTTCTATATAGCATGTATTGTGTTACTGATGATAAGATTTACTTTTACGTTTTCCTCATCGTTAGTATTGGAACCGTTGTTGTCAGATTGGCTGTGTACGATATCCAAAATCAAAACGACTGTTATCGATGTGAACCATAATATTTCATGCCACGTCATGATAGCTGTGTGGCAGCTCGCAATGTAACAGCATTAGATCTAGGAAAAGTTTAATCTTTATCGACGAAACGGAATGTGTTTCACTGGCTTCAGTACAGGATAGGGGTAGGTTAGAAATGATGGGACTTCTTGAACTGCGGAAGGTGTAGCACCGAACGGAGACAAGGAGGGCAAGTAAGCCAAAATATTTATTTTTGGATGTAATGTATATGTAGCTACCTACAATTTGTATAAATTTAGAGAAAACTAACAGAGTTCTTGCACCAGTAAATCCCAATCACAGGGACTGGATGTGCGACTTGAAATAATTACTGGGTTATAATCTTCCACTACAAGACTTTTTCCAACCTACTTATATCGTTACAGAAATTCATTACGGGGAAAACGAAAATCCTAAGCACATAACAATGGCATTTTGTCATTTGTGTGATTGTGAGTTGCATCTGCATCCCTTTGTATATTTGAATAGGTTTCTACTACCACCACGATACGACAAGACTTTGTCAATTCCAATCCTTCTGTTTATACGTTATTATTAAATACGACAAAACAAAATATAATTATACTCGTGTGTTATTAGAGTTTCTAGCTAATGGTTGTATGTATAGATTCAAGAAACAATGGAGTTCTGTATGTTCCAACACATAGATAAATAATATTAATATTGAGTTTGTGATGTTCACTGCAACAAACTAGCAAATTGATGATTGTGATCAGATTGGATTCAATATTCTCAATCTCAACAGCACGGCAACCCAACCTATATGCATCGATCATTGCATTGCATAATATCGTAATGCAAGCTAGGCATCTATATAGTAAGATTGAAACACATTCCTGCTTTCCGAAGGTCTTCCAATTTTATATTCAAATCGTGTTTTACAAATATTTTAACAGACACCCTCAATCTTTGTTGTAGGAACCCGCAACCTTCAATTAACAAGCAAAAAATTCATTCCAGTTCATGCCAGAAATTCTCCAATTTGAGGCACGTATCCCATATTCATGCTATATGATGACCGACCTCGTCTGCATATTATAGGCAAATGTAAATTTCATTCTTTCGCAATATTCATGTCTGAAAAATTACTTAATTGAGCATTGCGGTTCATGTTGGAGAATTATAAGGCAAACGAAGCGACCTCGAGCGATATTCTCCATCCCGAAAATATCCGCAGGGTACTGGAACTAGTTTAGTCCTATGTTGGACGGATCCTATACTACATTCAAGCATGTAAATGTTTAATCCGTCCTGACACAATATATTCACAAATGAATGTGTTAGTTGCACACGGCAGATGTGCTTAAGAATTTATAAACACCCTTCCTTTTAAAGGATGGAAAATGACAATAATGGTCCAGCCTTGCCTTGTGATTCAAAACCAGTGCACATCACTGACCCAATATCGCCAACCAGTTTTGTTCTATATAATCAAAAAAGGGTGTCACATTTTTTGTTGTTAGCTACAGGTAATCCTTACTCAAAATAGAAATTATCCCAATATACTCATTATACTCCCTATATTTCGCATTAAAAACAAGAAGGAAAAACTCGTTGAGGTCTAGAAGATGAAGATGAAACACTAATCGCATATTATTATTATCTACCTCAATGCCCTCCTCCAACATTACCAACCTGACACAGAAATGCAATAAATATTGTGACAAGAAGGGAAATATATGTATGTGCAAAAAGAAAAGCTTGCATGCGTCTGCAACTATAAAGTAAAATGGAAGTCTAAACTGGTTTTTATGTTCTGGAAGAATCTTACTTGCACAAAAGTTTT
The DNA here is from genome assembly GCA_036850665.1 of Dicranocentrus wangi. NCBI lineage: Eukaryota > Metazoa > Arthropoda > Collembola > Entomobryomorpha > Entomobryidae > Dicranocentrus > Dicranocentrus wangi. The sequence continues at coordinate 44,338 of JAANSN010000698.1, forward strand.
ATTGAAGCAAAACAGAGTCCAGCCAGAACATTAAACGAAGGCGTGGTCATTTTATGCATGGAAAAGTATGCTTAAATTGTAGCAAATCCACTTTTTCTTCGGTGTCCACCCCTACGAAACGACAAATACAATAAAAATGTAATCTTGATCCAGCATTCCTTACTCCAGTTGAGCATCACCATTAGCAAACTATAAATACCGAAGTGAAGCTTTGCTTCAGTATCAGAATCTTGTCAAATCTGCTGTATTCACAAGCTTCAATCAACCAACCAAAACCAACCTCCAACATGTCTCGCCTTGTAAGTGTGCAATCTGAACTATCTTTAGTTTCCGATTTCAGTTCCCGAATTAAAAAATGATTCAGATTTTGATTATTTTGTATTATTTCCATTTCAGTTCGCCCTCCTTGTCCTCGTCGCAGTCATTGCTGCTGCCTCCGCCCAATACTACTATGGCGGATATGGATATGGTGCCTACCCAGCCTACACTGGATACGGATACGGATACTCCAACCTCGGATATGCTGGATATGGTGGATACTATGGCGGTTTGGGATACGGATACTACAAGAAGTAGATTATTTTAGTTACAAGTATTTAGCTGTATGTCTCCAATTGGCAGTCACAAAAATCAAATCATTTCATTTTCGAAATGAACATTCGATCAGCAAAATAAAAAGCTATCGTTTATAAAGTAAATATTTTTTTGGAATTCAAGTTTATTCCTACAAACTCTCTTCGTTTCATTTTACCTTTGAGATCTGAAAACAACTATAGATCTACATCATTTGCATCCTGGTTTATCATTTCTCACTATAAATTCAGAATACTGACCCTGAAGTAAAGTCAAAGATTTATTGCATAACGAATTTTTGGCGTGCGCTCATCTTGGTCACGACGGGCTAAATTGGGGTTAAAACAATGGGAGGCAATATTATCTTCGCGATTCGGCATTAAGTGGATAAATAGTTTACATATTACTACTTTTACAAGGCCATACGTAGGTATACAAACAGGTGGATTTGGGTGCTGATTTTTCATTCTTCCTTCTACTCTTGAACCGTCTAAGAACTATTACACTAGGACTGAGTGAAATGATTCCTCCCTCCTCCGTCGTCATGTTTGATATGAGCTAAGAGCTAATTGTAAGCGCTTTGTCGACTTGTACGCTTAGAGGTAGGCACGTTTCTGTACAACAGATTAAATTCATCTATATACCGTGTCGTCTGTATAGGTATTATCCTCTTTGGATATGCACTATAACAATAAGTGAGTTGTGTGTGTGGTTGTAGGTAGCAGCAGCGTTTCTTAAATGCTTAAAATAGGTACTTTACAATTGCACGCTTGGATATATTCATATTCATATTTTTCGCATACGATATATTATCCAGTTGATTAGATATACAAAGTTCCACCTATTTCCAAAACCACAGGTATGTGTGTGTTTTTTGTAGGGTCAGTTCCAAGTTTCAACCTTTCGGTACTTTGAGAGGAATTGACTCTTCTTCTATAGATTCAGAGTCTGGTTAGGTACCACTTCGAGCGCCGCTATCTAACCTTTGAATGACAGCAATGCGCAAGCGTTGTCTTCCAGTGTGCAAAAAATAATTTAGTAGCGTGTAATACAGAAAAAGTCGAGTAATCATAAATATGTACCAGCAAATGTCGGCGTTCATTTACCTGTCTTCTATTCCTACGTTTACGAAAGTTAACCACCCGAACCTGCAATCACAAATTGAAAGAGATGACCGTATCCGTTTCAGTTTTCCATCGCGTAACTTCCTGAAACAGACAAAACCAATGACAAAACCTTTGCATTCAAATTAAAAAAAATATATATATATATAATGTACCATGTTTTCATAGATATAAGATTGCATCCGCATTGATTTTATATCTTACGTTTATTAGCTCCATGAATCAAGATCACTATTACATAACCACTGCAGTGAGATCATATTACCTTTACGACAAGTTCAAGTGGTGTGTGGAGAAAGATATAAAATTGTATCCGCATTGATTTTATATCTTACGTTTATTAGCTCCATGAATCAAGATCACTATTACATAACCACTGCAGTGAGATCATATTACCTTTACGACAAGTTCAAGTGGTGTGTGGAGAAGTGGAAAACCTGTCCGCAAAGAAAGGAACTCCTCAACATAAACTTGTTTACGTAACACATGGGTGAAATATGCATGTACGTTCAATAATTGGCAATCACGAATGGTCATGGACCAGTTTTTTCTTCTTGCATAAAAACAAAAATTGATGTCTTATGCCTTCTTATTAGTCCACAAAAAATAGGGTTTGGGGCAACAAGCGTCTGGATCCAGAGTTGAGTACTTGATTGTTCAATATTATCTATTTTGCATTTTGGAGAAGTAGACTGAGTCTTAGCAAATAGTGCTCTGGAACACGGTTATTAATGTACGGCATGATAACATAATATATGGTATATCAGGGTTTGTAACTACACACCTTTAATACGCAAACCAAAACAGCAAAAAATGGCTAATTTCCAAAACAGTCAGCATAACAAGGAGTATCACAATCCGGCCATGCGAACCTTAAATTGAATTGTTTTCGAGTATAAATAGATCGATCGACTCTCCAGTCAGTATCAGAAGTTTGCCAAGCTTTCTTAACAAAACATTTCAAATCATCTCTTGAAGTTTTAACTTCCCAACCCAAATCAACATGTCTCGCCTTGTAAGTTGAAAAATCCAATCGTTTCTATTTTTGAACCTTGTTGCATTTCAATTCTTAATTCATCAATTTTAATAATTTGGTATTATTTTTTCATTCTCAGTTCGCTCTCCTCGTCCTCGTCGCAGTCATCGCTGCTGCCTCCGCCCAATACTACTATGGTGGATATGGTGCCTACCCAGCCTACACTGGATACGGATACGGATACTCCAACCTCGGATATGCTGGATATGGTGGATACTATGGCGGTTTGGGATACGGATACTACAAGAAGTAGATTACTTAATTTGTAAAATTGTATTTCTACACGTCAATCATTGGCAAACACAAAAAAAAAACCCTATCATTTCATTTTCGAAATGAAGATTCGACTAGCAAAATAAAAATCCAGCGTTTTTAAAGTAAATTTTTAGCGGAGGTTCAAAGATCATTTTGTATTTTCACTGAATTATATATTTTCATGTTGCGCGCCTGTACGAAGTCAGAGCATATTATTATCGTGCATGCAAGGATGCATTTTAACGAGTCGTACATACATCCTTTTAAAAACTATGCTTATTTACTCGACAATTTTGCATTTTAAGCAGGACAATAAAACTTCAAGTTTCTACCGAAGACTGCTACATGGATAAACTTCTTTACACATGGTTCAATTGGGCCAGCGGCTTTACTTCTTTCATCTCATCACATACATCAAATAATGATGATGATATTATATAGGTAAATGAATTGTTCTAAAAGGTAATATTACATATCTCTTGCAAAATGTTTGTCAATTCATTATGATGATACGACTATTTGATTATACTTCATAAAAGTCGACAAAAAGAGGGGATCGTGTGCTACAAGAGTCGCCAGCGACTGTGATGGATGTGTTAATCATGCATTATGTGATACTATATTAAATAAAGGTCAGTGTTTTGAAGGGTTTACAGTATCGGAGGATGGAAACTGCACAATGTCATCATCCTTAGTACCATCAGCAAATCGAAATTCATGAAAGGATGTAGGTTCTGGTGGGAGCGTACAGGATTTAGACCTCTCATGCTTCTCATCCTGATCATATTAGTGAATTACGCCTTGTAGTACTGTTTAATGACATTTCGAGGAGGACAATATGAGGTGAGAACGGGAATGTTATAGCTGAAGCACCCACATCACTGGATAAACATATATAGTATAAAAATAGTAGGATCTACTTGAACAGTGTGGAATGCGTGGCCCTAAATCAGAAAATCAGGATATATGCTATTTATTACTACCTACGTTTTTGCTATTCTTTAAATGAGCGTGATGGTTGCTTACTGTTGACAGTGAAATCCAACTTAATTGAATTCGAATATTTTAGCCAAATATGATTATGAACGTTACGTATTTATGTGCCATGTTTACTTTCTCATTATTTATGCGAGTTAGGTGTCTCACCAGATGTAAATTATTCAAGAAAATATTTCAAGTGAGGGTTTATTTAAAAACGCAGACTTTTTATTTTGTTGGTCGAATCATCATTTCGAAAATGAAATGGTTGGCGTGTGTTTTTTGCGTTTGCCAATTACTGCTGACTTACAACTACAGTTTTACAAATTAAGTAATCTACTTCTTGTAGTATCCGTATCCCAAACCGCCATAGTATCCACCATATCCAGCA
>JAANSN010000699.1:0-48657 GCA_036850665.1 Dicranocentrus wangi
TACATAAAACAAGAGCCTTCTTCATGCGACGTCACAGTTGACTATTTATCCGCATTTAATGTACACATTCACAAGAAAATAAACCACTTCCTCGTTCAGTTTGCACTTCACTCATAGAATGTTGTTGCGACTACACCGCCTAAAACTTCTAAATCGGATTTCAGGAACGCGACGCTCAGGAAGTTTTACAGATTTTAGTCTACTGCAACTGCAACTGGGTTGTCAGCAGATGAAACGTCTGTAAATCATATTTGTTAAAGCACGATCTGCTCAAGGGTGATAAATGAAAAATTACAAGATACTAATCAATGGAAGATATTTACCCTGAAAATTTGGGGTTAATTAGTAGCTTGAAAAATTGACTTCGTGCTACTGCGGCTACTACTACATAATGATTTGGATACAAGTAGCCACCAAATAAATTACACATCGTAAAAATTAGCAAAGAAAACAATCTCCAATTACTCACCAACTTCATGCAGTCATGCTATATCCTCATGTCTTGTGTTGTGCAAAAAATTGCGTCGTGAGCGACTCGACGCGGTTAAATGAGCAATAACCTTTTATCTGTGAAATTGTTAATGCATACGGGTAAAAAACGGGAGAGATAAAGCTCAGCCAAGATTAGAGAAAACGAGATGGGCCGGTCATCACAATTTTTATAAGTTTTTTCCGTGACTCCACAAGCAAGCGTTTGTGATTTTATAATAGACTAAGACTACCTCTTGCAATGCATCCACCAAAATGGGTAGCCTGGTGTCATGAACAAAGGCAACCTTGACTAGCAATTATCTCATCTTTTACGAAAGGAACCGATTGTGCCGATGATACTCCAATGTCGATTAAAACTATATTGCTTATTTGTTGCCAACGTTGGCCCGATAGTGCAAGGCGAACAAGCAAAGACAAAGCTCATAAAAAATTTACCCTGTTTCGCTTATCAATCAATCCAGCCAAGTATATTTTTGTGATCAAATTTTTACACATGAAGACGTGCGTATCATGAAGTTCTTCCTTGATTACACTTCTTCCCATCCAACCAGTTAGTCCATTTTGGCAATGCATTCATGGGACCTTCGTCCGGGTACAAACTTTAGGAGCATCACAAATCAGATAGGTTTCAGAAGAGAAAAAAAGCTGTACACGCTACGCCAGTCAAGAAGGCAAGAATAATAAGATTCCATCTGTTCATTTCAAGAACAGGCGTGCATATACTTATATAAAAATTGTGAAGAGAAGGAGCAACCGACAGTAAAAAAATTGTATTTTTGATTCTTCACATGTCATGTCATGCACTGCTATAAAAGCATACCAGGTTTTCTTCCCTGATGATGTATTTCATCAAGACAACTCTCTCATCCGTGTTTGTACAAATATGTGTGGATTTACAAGGCAAAAATCAAATGAGCATGGGAGAACTAAGGAGATTAGAGTGGACAACAAACAAACACAGAATGCTCCCAATTAAGGCAATTATCAAAGACGGTCATCTCTTTCCCGTCTCGATCCTCACTTCTCGACTAGTCATCACTTCATCTCTTTTCTAGATTTTTTTAAAGAAGGTCAATTGCCAACTTTACGAAGTGTGTATTAAGTTGATAATAAACATGGCTGAGTAAAAAAGAGTATTCTTACCACGGAAAGGTGAGATGAGAACAGTGCCGAACTGCGTACGTTTGCCGACCTCGTCGTCAATATAGTACTCTATGAAGAATAAAAAATATTTTAATAGAAAATACTTAAAAATCTAATCTGAAATGACAGGGGAGTATGACACAAAGTAAATTTGAACATGGAATAAAGTGCTATACATATTTGTTATAACTTGTCAACACATGCTAATTTTTTACATTCCAATGCCTATTGATTCGTGTACGCCGTCATGTTACGTATCTATTTTTATGTCGAATTTAAAATGGAAATTCACAACAGTTAAATCAATTAACCCGTCAAGTGGGTGCATTTTTCAATACCATAACTAGCCAAGCGTTAAACATCGTATTTCATAAAAGAGTTCAAGGTTACAATACAGTTTAAGGTGATTTTACTAATACAGTCCAAAATATCTTCCCACGAAATGCATCATGCTTCATGTAATCCCAAAAATATCATATTTCACAAGAAAAAAGCAGGCATGATGTGTACACAATATTCATGATATTTTCTATTATACCAATTATGCATGCAGGGACAAGCTATATATTTATGGAAATTGGTGTAATTCAAGAACTGAAAAGTATCGTAGAGGGCACACGACTTGAACTAATGGAATAATATACGAAGGGATTTGGGATATATTGTTGTTTTGTTCGAATTTTGAGTGATGTGAAAATGTTGACGGAGTAGAAAGGAAAAGTGGACATTGATGGATCATAAAGAATATTCTAATGGGCACATTTAAAAACTATCATGTAGGTACGCATGACCAAATAGGTAACCAGACAGACAATTAAAATCGGTTAGTAAGGCCTCACACAGACACAAAATCTACAAGCTTTTCAGCACACAACAACAAGTCATTCACATAAACTTGCACATCTTTTTAAAAATGCGACTTGCTTTTAACTATGTTTGCATTATGTGGTACACATTAGCAAAAATGTAAAAGCAATAAATGAAATACGATGCAGGGAAAAATATCATCTCATTTAGCTTAAAATATACAAGTTGCACACGTAATGTATACGTATGCTTGCTTTTAGCTTGCACACAAATGTTTTTTTAAAGTCCACACGCTTTTTACCAGTTAGTGGCCACCATGTCATAAAAAGTGTAGCTTTCTTTGGTAATCGAAAAGGTAAAATATATTACAACATATAAAAACAAGAATCACAACACATTCATTACATTAGATCAACAACAACAACACGAAACGGTTTTTCTCGTTTTTTCTCCTCAACATGACAGAAAATGGCGAATAGAAATAATAAATTGTTATTTATAACGTTGCATCTTGTCTGTTTTTGCCGTGGCCTTTGTGTCTACATCTACATAAATGTCGGACCGGCGGTATGATAAGGTCTACTGCTGCATCTTGTTGAATATTATTACTAATTAATATTTACGTACAGAATAGTCATACAGAATACTACAAGAAGGAATACGATATACTTTACACGTAACAACTAACATATATTATACCAATCTCCAAGCCAAGTTCACTTGAGTTGAAGACGTCGGCTTACAAAATGAAAGCATTGCAAAAATGCAATATAAACGTGTATTTATGATTCACATCATTATGCAGTTTTGTACACGGAGACAAAAAACGAAAAAATGGATAGTATGCAAGTACTTATACGGCAGACAATGTCAAATAGTCAAACTCGGCACAATGGATATCCAACATAATGATATAATTATGTACATATGTAAACAATAAAGAAATTTATGGTGGAAATTATTTCAAATCATGCCACATCACATTACACGTCTAGTTATTTTCATCCGTATTTTTCTCCACTCCAAATAAAACATTTAGGGAGACGGTCTACAACTGCGTCTCTTGGTGAACCCAATACAGAGAACCGAGCGCAAACTCCATTACTTTACAAATAAGGCGTTGGAGCAAGCAATTTAGCGAAAACGTGATACTTCTTAAAAGTAGTTTACCACGATATTATGTCACCCCTGAAGGTGTCACAATCATAACTTACATACAGAAAATGAGCTTTTTGATACCTTTTATTACTCAAAAAGTCAATCCGAGGTGTAACGAAACTACATATTTGCAAATTAACCTTTACCTCGAAAAATTACCTTAAAAATGTCAAAAGTTATCCATCGTCACAAGTAGTGCAATACACAAAACATGAAGCATAATGTGGCCTGCAAAAAGCATGGCATTCCAATTTGCACGGTTTTCTTTTGCGTGTCGCACGCGTTGCACATGCAAGAACAATGTTATAAAAAAAATTTGCAATATAATACAATATGTCTTTCAATAAATTGCAATTAATTCGAGCAGAACGAAATTCAAAAACTTACGAAATACGAAATTAGACTTTTTTTTGCAAAAATCTCCCCTAAAGAAAGTAAGGTCATTTCGCAAAATGTGCGTGTAGTTGATGTAGTGTACCTGGGAGCGAAAAAAACTCTGTTTTCGGGTGCATATAATAAGAGGTTTGCATTACAAGACAAAAATGCAAAATTCATAGTTTATGTAGGTAATTTGTGTGTAATAAAACAACACATAAACATTTTAATGTTTGGATACATTATCATTATAAGGGTTAGAGCATTCTCACAGTTTATTTTTTGTTACCCCACACACAGTACAGCTTTTGTCAGTCTCGGGATGATCTTCAAGATGAATATCGCATCCCGGCGGAATAACGTCGCGACGACGAGAAAGCTCAACTTGTTGTTGATGAAGATCAAGGCGAAGATTGTGTCAAACTAATCGTAAGCCCCACAGAGGATAATACTATGTCTCGCGTACAAGGTGCGGGTTAAGATTTACATAAAATTGTACTCTGGTAAATTTCAAGACGAACGGACATGTTATATATACATCAGTCAATTACGGGGCTTATGATTATGACGTGACCCAAATACATGACCCGACCGCGACTTTACATATGACCAATTTTAGCCATGCTGGCCATGGCTATATTCGTAAAGAACTTAATTAGGCTTTGGAATTAGAAAATATTGTAAACCAGTCCAGTTCTGCAATTCTAAAACTTGCTAATCGTGAATGTGAGTTGCTGGCCAGTCCAACCTCAATTCCATATTAAATCCATATATGGATAGATTTACTTCATTCAGTGATAAAATTCATTGGAATCAAGTTTTCTAGCTGATTTTTGCAATCGTATTTTTAGAGTTATAGTAGATTTAGAAAATGTCTATTACGGCAGGAAGGAAGCAAGCAGCAGCATCATATTATGGACTTTAACCATTGTCCGTTTCTAGTCTAGGATTTGTTAATAGAGTTCAATGCTCATTTCAGTCATTTCGACTTTCTTCTGCAAGCTACCTAACCATGTATATAACCTTTCCAAGTCCTCAATTGCTATAAATAATATTACGGAGATATATATTTATTAGTGAAGTATGATAAAAAAAATCTTTTTAGTTGCTCATAAAAGCTAGACAGGACTGTCAGTCCAACTGTCAATTTACTTATCCCAGCCACCAACTTTCATGAAATATGCATAACGTGTATTGTCTTAGCTGTTGAATATTTGATTTTTATCAGGAGATGCGGAAAATCCGTAAAATCCCAATTCGAAAACACTGGGGTAGAATCAATTGAGAACCATCTAAAAAAACTCTAGACCACCAAACGACAATGGCGCCCAGCTGCTTATTTTGTAACACTAAAATATTCGAAAAGTCAATACACGAGCCAATTCCAAAGAAAGCATCCAGTGGATAGACGAAAGAACAAAAGTTTCATGGATTGACCGAGTAAGTGAATTGCCGATGTGCAAAGTTGTCAACCCCTTTGACATGAATGGAATGAGCCAGGAAGACAAAATTAAATCCGATTTTGACTGTCTGCAATAAATTGCATCTGACTTGACACGACACATCATGTACGCTAACACTTCTTCCAACTCTAAACTATACTTAATGTAAATAGCGGTTATGTCGTCGCATTCTTCATTTCTTCCTAATCGAGTTAACTCGTAATAATCATAATCATGGGTTAAATAAAATCAAATAACAATTGGAATGTCATCCACAATCCAAACATGATCTCTGCCCCTTGCATGCCTTCACTTGACAAGTTACTTTCAGGAACCACGAAGACCCGACCGCCACGAAGGTACGAGGTTTTTGCGGAGGTGTGTAGGAGCAGACGAAGCCAGCTTGAGTTTTTTCAACCGTATATATTCATCATCATCCCCTAAATTTACAAGTAATAATTTCAATACACATTTTTACTAGTTCAAACTCCTTCAAAAAACCGCACCTTGCCAGCCCCCACCTTATAAGCAGCTATTAGCCTTTTCTTTGTGTAAAAAAAACTTGTGTTTAGCAAAAGCAAACTCATAATTTTTATTGCAACTTATTTAAATATGAATGCAACTAGCTATTTACTACTGTTTTTTTATGGCTACAAAATGAATACCATCTTCTCTAGAACCGTCATGTGCCACCAGCATTGCAGATCATCGTATGTACAACCAAAGAATAATAAATAAGTGTCGATAATTTATGCTTTGCACAGAAGGCGAGAGGGATGAAGATGAGGACAGTCCTCTTTATGTGGCTCAATGGGAGGCCTAAAACATCGGGACATTGACAGGCGTTCCACACTTTTTAGCAGCGAGTTTTTACGTTCGACATGAGTTTCCCATTTACGCGTACATGCTTTTACTTTGTCCCTCTCGCACAGTTTTAAAGTGTTTTTTTTCTAGAGAAATAATAATTTCTTCAAAATAAAACAAAACCTTCAATGAGGTCGCTTAACCACAAAATGACGTTTTGATTTCAGCTTTTCGTATTATCCCAACTGCCTGTAACATACGAAGTAAGTTTTGAATTTGTCTGGCATTTTTCGTTGAGCAAAAGGTAAATATGGGATTATTCTGTTTATTTAGTATGCGTTATGGCTAGTTTGCTTGTTTTTTCTTACATTTTTATTTCCTCAATATTCAAATACACATAAGTTCTTAAGATATTAACTGCACGCTTGTAAGTAATGCAGTTCTCCATTTAAAAAAACTTTACTTGCCCAGATGTAATCATGATGATGCGTGAAGGGAGGTTCCATTAAATAAATATTACATATCAGTCTTTACAATGAATAATTCATCTGCCGTCTTTAAACCGATGGTCAATGTTGAGGAAAAAGAGGAGCCGAGTGGAGAATGCTAAAATGCCAATATGACTTGTGAACCAACAAACCATTTCCCATTCAAAATACGACACGGTTCGTTTCAGCTATTGCAGCATATTATTTGACTGATTGGTTTTGGGTCTCGGGTGGTTGGTACGGGTTCACCCAAAAAACAAGGAAGAATTCAAAAGAGTTATCATCAATAAACTTGAACTTTGACCTGACTGCTAATGGAAATTATCATAATATATTAATTCATTCAACAACTCCACACATTATGCGCCAGCGAAAGCCTTTGGTGTTTATGTCAAATGAAAAAGGCTGAATGGGACAAGCACGAATGATATAAATAACAGAAGGGGTGAACTCAAATGGAGTGGTCGGAAGAAAAGATGAGATACGACGATATGCCAAATGCCAGCTAAGATAGCCAAGTAAACTGTAAAGATTTGTGTGACGGGCGTTATCAACAATGCACCGTATATCATCATTATTTCACCTTATGAAATATAATAAAATAATAATAATACATGTTGCTTATATACGATTGCGATGTAGCAAATTTCTGATCCTCGCAGGACGAATCGATATACTGTGTAATAATGTGTGTGTCTGTGCGTGACATTGTATAGATTGTTTCATTACGCTAATACCACACATTACACTACACTCCGTCACGTATTATGTTTCTCCTCGCGGCTCGGCTTAGATTAATCAGGAAATTAAATCATTTGTGCGTATACATATGAGATGAGAGTTGATGGATGAGGATTAAATTGCGTGACCCGTCTGCTACTCATTACAGCTTTCTTGACAAACCCTTGTCTTTATCTACCTATATAAACAGCATAACATTATTTTTTCAATAAGTCTCATTTGACACGAGGTAACAGTAGAGTAACATAATGATTACAAGGAGGATGAGACGTGCCATGTGGAAATGGAATATAACACAAATCTTTTCCTCCTCATCCCCTTAAAGGTAGATTGTAAAAAAAATGTGGTATGGTACAAGTGCTGACTTTTTCCCCCTTCTCTGTGTGATACACGAAATTAACCAACGCAAACGCACATTCCTAGATCAGCTATCAGAACACATTCCAAATTCCAAAGTAGCTTAAGTAATTGTCAAACAAGAAAAAGCTACTTTTGTTATGCTCTTTTCCACTCTCTCCGGCTCTCTTAATCATCATCACTAACAGGAAAACAGCAAAATATAGGAATGTTTTTTTAGTACAGCGAGGATATATCGCACACAGTCAATTGTAATGTGTCTAAGAGTGGCATAATGAGCTTCAAGTTGGCACTGCTTCAATCTCCGAAAAATCAGATAGTGTACCAAACGTTACCCCCCATCTATATGTTATTTCATTTGACATAATTATGTGTGTACAACCGTTTTGAATGGCTTTTTAAAAAGATAAGGAATTGTCCCACAGTTCTATTTTTCTTCTAAAAAGCCTATTACGAAACCAACTGGAAAGGATAAAGGAAGCTCTTGGGGTGTCTTGGAAAAGAATGTCCTTAAGAACATAAAATATATCGCCAGTCGCCCATTCATTTTTTGGCAAGATAAAACAAGATAATTGTATTATTACTTCGGTGTATGCTTTATGCGTTACTTTCGTTTCGTTTGTTTTTCCCGAGCCACTTGTGGGTGGTACCCAATTACCTCTTTAAAAACAGATGACACTCTGAACTGCCTTCTCTATATTGCCCTCTTTATTTGCATAATTTGCATTCCTCGTTGCAAGCGATTTATTTCTTGATACTTGTTTGCCGTACAAAAAGGATTTCTACCTGTGTGAAGGTATAAAGGAACATCCTAATGCAGTTTTGGTTTGAACGAAGAAGGGAGAAGGGAATGTTTAATTTAAATTTTTATGTAAACCTAGCATATCCCTTAATGGGGAAATATAATACTTTATAGTTACAATCGTCGTGGTCGTAATGTTTCCTAAGTTCGATATAATTTAAAGAACCCATTCATTCAAGATTCTGCTCATTACCCAACAACGAATATTGCTTTAGCATGAATCTGAAATGAGATGAGCCGATCGTGCAGATACGAAAACTTCATTGCTGCTTGCCTCCTTAGCCTGCCTTAGCCACTAACAACTCAAGTTTAAAGTATAACTATTATTCCGTGATATAAACAATCTTCTTCTGTTTTTAAGCAGCACGTTTTCGGTGATTCTCTGTCAAGAACAAGTTGTTTTGCATTTTCTGAGTTACACAGCCAGGTAAGAAACGGCTCTCTGCTTGTGAAATGTTATTATAAACAATTGCTCCGATTCCTAGGAAAGGAAAATGGATTTCTGGCATTGCATATTTATGCAATATTCAGCCTCCTTCATGGGTCCCATTACAAAAACTGGAAACGCTGGAATATTGTAGCAAAACACAATGTTTTCCTGCACATATTTTGCATATGTCGTTCCGCTATTCCGGTTTTTGGTAATTTCTTCCTGTTTCACTTGCGACCACGTCTTCATTGGAGCCATAACCGGAACAAATGTAGCTTGTCGGGCTGCACATTATATTTCATGTGGATTCTGGAATGAATCTCAATAGAAATGTAAAATCCTTTTTGTAATAAACCATTTCGGGATATCCACGCAATCACACTTTTGCCATTTCTGCTTTGACGAAGTTGAAATTCAGGAGACTCATCGTGAGGATGGATATGCCATTCCTTTTAATGTGGCAAAGGTTGAGGTTGTTTTGTTTCTTGTGCAAAGGCCAAGGCGGCTGGGCTGAGAAACTCTGTGGGATATGTACATTTTTTTGTCTTTCTCTTTCAAAGGCAGGTCCTCCTGCTGTTAGGTAGTTGATCTGTGTTGATTCATTTTGACTTGACTCTATGATTGTTATTCAAGATGTGTCATTGCCAAGGGCATGGTTTTCCAATTGACATAATTGAGTGCAAACTACAAACCTAGTGATTGAGAGGCGCCGAGCCGATTTTCACCATGTTAAAACATTAAGGTTGGCAAACGCTTTCAACAAAATGAATTCAAACGTTCAACGCGCTGCCACTTGTGTAGTTATGCTTTATGGGACTTTGCAAAAGACTCTTAATTCATTAAACATTATCAATAGTAACCCACCATAGTAATTTGCGTAATTTTTCCGATACCATTACAATGTGTTTCTTGTATTGTAAAATATTCGTCTCGTCGTAAGACCTTGATTAATTGAAAACCGAACCTTTATACTAAATTGAAAAATAATTGCTAATAATAATAATAATAATTGAAAACAAAAACCAACAAAACCACTCACTGTTCACCAGTGAAACGAGTTGCCCCTTCGTTCAGTGTAGTACAAATATCACCTTGAGTTTATGCGTAATCGTACCAATTTGCTTAAGGAAATGAATAAGACTTAAGCTTTTGAGATTCCGCATCACGTAAAAGTTGCAGTACCTTCGGGCAATTTGAACAGCCAAATTGTTGTTTGCGGATTATGTTCGTGGGTGAAGTTGAAATGGAAAAGGAATTTCCCTCATAACTACAACAGTTACGTAGCAAATGGTTATGATATGATTGAGACTGATACACGTTGCAACTGATTTTGGGATCCTCAACCTCAATTGATTCTGTATTATTTGTACAAGTACACATATTATTTGTTCCGTTCATCCGGTATTCCACCACGTCACACCTTCGCTTGAGGTAAATGACTGAATACGGTCTTCTCGGTGCAAGGAATGGGGCAACACGGCACTTTGTCATTTTGGCCATTTTCTTAGTATATGCACTATAAGATCGCATTCGAATATACCGTATACGCTGTTCCGTCCCACACCAAATACACCAACGGTCTTTGCCTGCCTTGGCTCAATAGCAGTTAAGAAAATGACAACATAACAGAACAATAAACAAGATGATAGTTACGGCTATGAGAATATAGTAAATATGAATTAATTCAAGCATAACCCTAGCTAATTCAAATTTTCAGCTAAATATATTTCCTATATTTGTTTTTTAAAACAGACTAATTACTTAACTATACAATTACTCTACAACTTTTTTCAATTTGGACAAGTATTAGTAGTAAGAAAAGCAAAAGGGAACTGCGACGAACATGGATCAACAAGAAGCAACGTTGAATTGAGAGAGAGTCGTTGGAAGGAATTGTATTATTATTATTATTATTATTAATTATTATTATTTTTTGTTAGAATTAAAGAGCAACAGTAGCAGTGAAGCGGAATATTATTATACAGATGATTGATATCCTATTTGTTGACAGAGTTGCTACAATTTATTGGGAAATTCGTTTAATGAATGATATAAAGCTTGTAATTAATCTTTAGAGGGGAGAAAACAGTTAAAACACAGAACACTTTTTTCGAGAGTCAAGAGCATGAGTGGTAGTAGTCTCGCTACGAAATTTAAAGTAGAAATTTTTTGAGTCTCACGTGTCCAGAGTGGAGTTCTAGACAGGGCATTAGAATAATCCGGTTTTTGTCCCGAATGACAAAATACTTTTAACAATTTTATCCAATTTTTTCCAGAGTGGGTAGATCTCAGTGGAAATCCGTGTTTACTCACCACATTTGTCACTTAAATTGACAAATACAATTGAAGATTCCGGCAAAAAAACTTTCACTGCTATATCATCACATACGTATATATATTTTGTTTTTAGGTATAAGCGCATACACAGGGATGACACAAAAGACAAAACAGTAAATCAGAACCGGTACGACTTGCAGTTTCCTTCCTTTAGGAATACCGTTTTTAATGTATTCACACCATCCGCACGCTGAAAAAAGTGAGCTTTGCACTAACAATTGGTATAGGTGGTATTTTCACGATTGGGACTTTAGAATCTGTCCACGCCAGCGGAAAAAGGTCTGTATATCTGAAGAGAAAAAAAACAAATGATGGATGTAGTCCCTTGCTGCTGTCTTTCGGTTACTTTGGAGGATTTGAATGAATATCATTCACGAATATAAAGAGCACATGGGATTTTTTACATTTGTTTCACACAATTTCTCCACTTTCATGTGCTTTCGCTACGGTCGGTCGTCTTAAATCAAGATTGTGTTTGCGAGCTGTGTGTGCCTTTGCTGTGCATCTGGAAACGGATGAGAGGAGAATGAAACAGTCTGCAGGCAAAGTTGAGATACTTATACGAGGCTCAAAAAACCGGTGCGGGCTATGTTACTCACTCAGTTGTGCACTGATTCCCCTTCTGGGCTATTGCAATAACTAGCTGAAATACGTCCAGAGTGAAACGCACTCCTCGTAAAAGACAAGCCTGCTGTCTCGTCTTTCAGTTGCTTTATTCTTGAAATAAACTGATTTAATCAAGTTTCAATCTCGGCAAAAGGCAACTTTCTTCAGGTTCCGTCCCATACACGATCGCCAATGATAAACACAGAGATTCTTCTCATAGAAATACATGTTATTCTGGAAAAAGTAAGGTGCTTGGTGCCTTACTATACTCTGGAAGGCGGTTCAACGGTGGCACTACTGGATCAGTATTTTAAAAATATATTTGCCGTGTCGTGCAAATCTCTTTGACTTGACCGTCCCGATCGGAAGACGGCAAAGATTTAAAATGGATATGGCGTAAATGAATTGGAATAAAATTTAGCTCGATATACCCATGTCGAATGTATCTGAGAGGATACGTTAAATAGAAAACAACTCACGTTGTTTTTATTTCATCGACTGATCACATTACCAAACTTCACGTACAAACGACAAACACCAACGCCACCATGTATGTAGCGCGTCTCTCATGAATATATCCCAATTGAAGGTAAGATTCTAGAGTGCCATGCCTCATTGAAAAAGTAAGAAACACAAAAAAGACCCCTATTGTATTTGGTTGCTTACATAAAATCTAATATACAGACGGCATCAACTCACTTGAGTGAAGGAGACAAGAAGACAAGCCGTGTTTGTGGTGGCTGGCTGTGTGGTGCGTAAGTAGGTTTAAAGCTATTTTGTTTCAAGACATGGCATATGGCATGGATCTATCTGTACATGTGCATTTACATAAGAGCATCTTCAAGAAAATGCGAATCGCTGTGAGAGTATGTGGGTACACACACCCCTTATAAAATGGAAGTTGCTAAAAAAAACTTCAAAACTTCATCTTGCATTTATTTCAGTAATAGTATTGACTTCGATTTCTCATATGAGATGCGATGAGCTATGAGCTTGTCAAAAAAGAAAAGCAAAGTCAACACGAGAAATATTGCGAGTGAATTGAATGAGTTTGTAAGTCAGATAAATGAATGAAAGCAGTCTGCCTCATGTTGGGACGTAACACACGCTGTCGTTCTAATGTCATCTGAAATGTACATACGTCATGTTCCTCGTACGACAAGACACATGTAATACTCTTCACGAGGACTACGCTGTTTGGAGTCCCATTGAGATCTCCTTTGTGCGAATGATGGTCCTTAGAAAACCTTGAAACATCAGGAGTGATCGAGCTTTTATTTTCGTCTTCAACACGTTTTATATTTCAAAACCTTTTTATGAATGCCTCAATTGACAGCAGTTGACTTGTGGTTGCTTATCCTCAACTCACAGATTTTTACTAGCGGTCACACAGTCAAATGGAAGAGATCAGCAGAAGACGAAAGAGATGTAACATGTTCGAAGGAGACGGCAATTATTTCGCTATTATATTAAAGTTACAAGTACAAGTGTCTTGCGAACATTGGAGCGTTGGTCCTTTTGTCATTTTAAATCTTTATCCTACTGCTGATCTGTCCTGTCGAGAAAACATGGTATTGTATGTAAAGCAAGCAATCACAACTATATTTTCACGATTCTTCCCGTTCTTCTTTGATTCAGTATCAGACACTTGTCGTTCCTCTGTGGCGTGGCGAGGCGACTAATGAACAGAACATGATCAAATAGCATGATCACATTTTCGGTGATCAAATTCTTGCAAGGAAAGGGTTTCACCGAAAGGAAAGGAACTAACATAAATGAAATTGAATATAGATTGGGTGATATTGGGCAATCGAATGGGGAACGGGACGGGAGAACCCCAACTATTATTTGTGTAGTATGCCCAGAATTACATTACGTTTTAACGATTACTTATGCTAACTTTGTATACTGGCAAAACATGGATAGCTCCATCTTGTTATTTCGTTCAGCTGTCATTGTTTGCTTCGACGGTAATTTTTTTCTCTCTGGTTAGAAACATTAGGAGTCACCATCACATTTTATAACCAGTATATTGGTCGACCTATGCAATTGTTTGTACCTTATGTATATATGCTTTTGTTTTTTTGTAAAGATGTGGTGATGTCGATGTGGGGTGCTGATTAATTAACATCTGAATAACTGAAAGGAACTGTAATAAAAAATGTTTTTCTTTTTCACTACAGATTCAATTGAAACATGGTGTGGTTATGGTACATTTGCGATGTTGGGTTGACTTCGTGTTGCCAACTTCTGTCTCCTCTGCCATTGACATTCACTAATTTCCCAATTTTCGACATTCATTGAAAAGATGCTGAGAGTATGAGCGTGAATGTGGGCTGGGCGTTCTTCGAAATACAACAAATTTTTCAAAAATCCCTTCTGAAACCAAGGAGGTTTCAATATGGAGAGGAAACCTGATTTCCGGTAACGAATAATTTGCGAAATGAGGCATCCAAATACCCGAAATTCCCCAGGTCCCCAGTGTACAGTGAAACAAGGAGACCCGGGAGATTTTGGGTATTTGGACGCTGAGCTAACGAACCGAGATTCCTTCTTACGCCTCTATTTCCTACTTAAAACTCTCTGTCTGAAACATTCTTTCTAGGGATGATGATAGCTAAGCATTAATTTATTTCCCGAATGAAATACAAATATGCCGTCAATTTGCTCGTAACCCTGTGCACTATGCACATTTTTCTCTCATTCCAGAAGCAGAACGAATGCAGGATGCTTAAAATGCAATAAAGAGTTTACTAAATTTCTAAAAACGTAAATGAAGTAGGTATTTAAGTAAGAATAGAAACATTTATTTATTACGTTAGGAAATATATACTGGTATATCCTTCCCTTGAAATCGTGTTTCATGAAGCATGGCTTGGCGTCGTGTCAGGGTCATCCTTTCCTCGATTCAATCCAGCAATAAAAATTCCCATTAAAGCCAATCCCCCATTCCTTTTTACTACTTACCCAGAGACCGACAAACATTAATTGTAAACCGATGTAATGGCTATGCACAGAATGCACCTTTGGTGGCTTTTTGGCTTTCTAATGTACAAAATCCTAACGCACACCTTATTGACGGCGGATATGTATAAACATCGGGACGAAAGTGGTTTTTCTCTACTCACTCAATTGGAAAGGGATCATTACTTGAGTGATCACAAGGAGTAAGCCATAAATTTAATTGAAATTAGCCAGGAGTTTTTGAGAGGGAATGTGAAAGCTCGTACAAGTTTACGTGAACTGAATCTTAAGTTTTTCTTTGTACACGATACTTCTCACACAAAAATCCTTGTGTACCTATACAAGGATGTGTACCTAGTACATGACGGGATAAGAATCGAAGAAAAAAACTATTTGAAGAACACAACTGTTAGTCAATGAAGCATGTTTTTATACTTTTTCTCGTTATCATGCCCTGCTTACACCCTATCTTTACATGTTTTCTTGCAGATTTCATTTTGGATCAAGTAGATCAATGATATAGGTAGTATAGAAATACAAAGCAATCAATTGATTAATTTATTACTGTATACATTGTTCGCCCTAACGCATTACGCCAGTTGAAATAGTTGAAGTAATTAAATTAGTCCAGTTGAAATTCATAAATTAGGCAAATCAGCAAAACAACAAGTAATCTATAGCCTATAGCAATCACTCAAGAATCACGACGCCCTGAAGGCACACATCTCTAATAATAATAATTACTACTGTAAGTTACAACCATGTTATGATGTTGGCAAAGGAGGTCCCCTCTGAAGCCCTTTCTTCTTGTCAACTTGAAAAAAAATTCAGTCCACCTGAAACCTGCAAGTTGCCACGCAAGACAAGGTATTGGTGTGAATAAACATCAATTGTAACAATCAGATAAATACAGTTACAAAGCGGGGAGTGCGCTACCAATAAATCGTAATTGCTATCTTTGTTGCACTTACCAAACTCCAAAAAATCCAGACAATAATCTTTGCATATGCCTACCTGAGCGAGACTTACGATATATAATACTTATATATCGTAAGCCTCGGCCTGAGTGAGACACAATTGGTTGTTAAATATTTGGTTTTGTGTGCAAGAGATGCGATCTAGCAATTTTCAGCCACGAATAACATTTCCATTTTAGTAAGAAAATTGGGCTCCTTACAAACACTCGTCATTATCACCTTTGAAGGAATGAAAACTAGTCTGAAATGATACTTTATTACAGTGATGATGATTTCAAGTTGTAATACAGTTACAAAGCGGGGAGTGCGCTACCAATAAATCGTAATTGCTATCTTTGTTGCACTTACCAAACTCCAAAAAATCCAGACAATCTTTGCATATGCCTGCCTGAGTGAGACACAATTATGGTTGTTAAATATTTAGTTTTGTGTGCAAGAGATGCGATCTAGCAATTTTCAGCCACGAATAACATTAAATTTCCATTTTAGTGAGAAAATTGCGCTCCTTACCTACACTCGTCATTATCACCTTCGAAGGAATGAAAACTAGTCTGAAATGATACTTTATTACAGTGATGATGATTTCAAGTTGTAAAGTGCAAAAATGCATCGTACCTTCCTCAGGCAATGAGCTTACATTTACATTCATGGGTTTGCTGTTGGATAGAGAAATGCGAAATAATCTATGGTCACAATCATCAAACCCTAAATTACGCGAATGCCTTAGAGGGACTCATAACGCATTTAAGCCAAGTTGTAAATATGTGAATGTGCTGAATTAATTACTATTCGTGTCGATATTTTTCTCACCTGGTGATAACATTCTTACAAGGGCTACTTCACATTAGACCTGCTACCTTTAGCATTTAAGCCAAGTTGTAAATATGTGAATGTGCTGAATTAATTACTATTCGTGTCGATATTTTTCTCACCTGGTGATAACATTCTTACAAGGGCTACTTCACATTAGAACTGCTACCTTTGAAAAAACAACTTTTCAACTGACACATAGACATCTTGGTTTGCCTATAATAATCTACTCGATTTGTTGTAGTAAAACCTATGTAAGTTTTGCACGGAGTGGTTTTTACATGCGAACAAAATCCCCTTTGTTGTTTGCCCTCGAACGAAACTTTGGCCAAAGTGATTAATTATCAATACATATAATCAATTACAGATGCTGACAGAAGATGCATAATGTGCTTTTTGTTCCATGTAATTTTCGATACAGATATAGAATAGTAATTATTTATTCAGATAAGATGTGTCTTTTAACAAAGACTTTGAATGACTCCGATACAGATATAGAATAGTAATTATTTATTCAGATAAGATGTGTCTTTTAACAAAGACTTTGAATGACTCCGTGCACCAAGTGGCAAATATACAATAAATATACCTATACATACCAAGTCAAATCAAGTCTTTCCTGACTTGATTGAAAAGTCCCATCTTGTGACTTGGCTAATCCTATAATAAAATTATGTCTTGGGTTTTTGCTATTCAGCTCATATATACCTAAAGCTTCAGATAGTGACATATTCATGACACTTTAAATTTGCTTTCACTGCATTACCCATAAACTCATTGGACAGTGCAAATGTAATGCATAATTTTATTCTTTATGCATCGAAATGTAAAGCCATATAATACTTAGGAAATCATGTTACGGATAACGGATTAAAACCGCTTGTAAAAGAAGTAATAGCCATGTGTGCACGCAACCTGTCTTTTAGTCTTACTTTTGATAATTAAAAACAACGAATCCATGTTCGATGGTAATTGATTAATCAAACCCAAAGCGTCAACAGTGGATTGCCATTTCTTGCCAAACAACACATCTCAAAGATCTTTCAGAACGCCTTCTCTCCTTCAGCTTCCACCCTTTTCCAATAATCATTTATTGCCGTTTCGTGTGAAACTCCTTAGCTGAAAAATTNGTGTGCATATTTATTCAATGCGCGCAATGTGGACATTCCTTCTCTGTATATTTTTTATCTCAAAAATCTCTAACCCATCTGTCATCATCTTTGACGTTGCCTTCACACATTATAATTTCATAAATTATTGAATTATACATTATTGATTAGGTTGAGCAATTAACTTCTTGTTATATAATATATTGATGATCTATACGATGTTGTATACCCACAATGAGATATAGGTATGCAGATTGACTTACTCGCATGCAGGTATCCACTCTCGGCACTCTACAGACTACAGAAAAGGTAGGAACAGCTTTTTTCAGGAGATTGGAAACAAGTCCTAGTTTAGTTCTCCCTTGTCCAACAAAAATCTCAGTATGCATATTGTAATTGCATTCGCAGCAATTATTCCCTTGCCACGTTACCGCACGCAAAAGCGTTGAACTTGGATGGCAGTTTCACAAACGAAACGTAGGTTATACCAACCAACTCTCAATGCAACACGACTACAAGTAAACAAAGAGTAAAAAAATGTTTTTCTCTCTCTTGTACTCTGACTGCACATTACACGCTCACACACATCTCTCGCCTTCAATTTCCGTGACTAGTTTCTAAACGGCAAATTAATGAGATAATGTATCATGCAGGATATGTAAGAGGATCTATTGCGAAATGAATGTGGAATCGATAATATTTTCCGATCTTGTTATTCCCCTGCCTGTTGCGTTCCAAGTCCCTCTACAACGAATAGCATTTCAAGTTTGAAGCTTTATCGAACTATCAGCTTAAATTTACAGTGTTGTATTATGTAGAAGCAGAGAAAAACTCAATATTATTACGGAAAAATGCAACCCAAATACCTATAAAAATGTATGGTATTTGGCATTTCGTGCCGTAGTAAATACAAATCTTTTCAAATCAGGCCGATAAGGTGACGAGTTTTCATTTGAATGTTGATGTTGTTGCACTATACACGATAACTATCTTTGATTATTTGATACATTATGATACGTCCGTAGCGTTTCACAGTATTTTTCTTCGACATTTTCGAAATTCGTATGTAGGCTACTCAATTTCTTAATGGGACTCTCAGTATTTTTTATTCTTCTTGAGTCAAGTGGAATGGGCAATGAAATGATGTTTTAAGACATACTTCAAACAACAAAGTTTTGCTTTTGCCCTTAGAAAACGGTGTTTCTCCATGATATATTTGATACATTCGGCAACAAATAGTAAATCCCAGTGTAAATTAGACAATGTACACAGCCAAGTCAAAAAAATCTCTTTGATATGTTTCATCTGCCTTTTAGTGTTCTTCCGTAACTGCTCCGTTTTCCTTTGAAGTAAAAACAACAAAAGAAAAATGCCTAGAGAAGCGGGAATGGCGCAATATAATTTTATTAGCACCCCTGAGGAAATCCTTTCCTCTGAAAAAACGCAATAAAGACACGGAGCCCTGTTTCAGTTAAAAATGCAAGTGCAGTAGCTCCAAGTACAGAGTAATGAAGTAAAGTAATATCCCATCAAGTTCAATTAACGACCGGATTCTGATTTAGACTGACAGAAAAGTAATTACAATAAAAACATGGTAGCCAATCAACTGAATCAACGTGGAGTGTAGATAAAAATTACAGAGAGTATACAACATACAGCTAGGTTTGGTGTAAGATTTATGCATTATACATGGGACTGATCTCTTCAAGACATCTAATCTGACTGACTTACGGGGAGATTACCATATAACTATGCTGCATTCATGACCATTACTGTCTTCTCGATGAAAACTTGGAAGCTGGTCGATTATTAGATGTAATGTACGTATATATACGTACGCTCTATGCGGGACGCATATTTTCTGAAAACTTTAGTATGGGTGTCCATGTTCATATCGGTATGTAAATTAGGCACGCATTGTTGAAATACGTAAATCAGAAATATAAACTACAGCAATTCTATTCACGTTTCCAGACTTTGTGATATGTGCTATTATTAAAACAGGTAGATCAAACAAACTCACTGCCTGACAAGTAAGATGATGAATAGGAATATTATTGAGGAATACCGTCGATCATGGGTTTTAGTCCAATTCGTCATATCTATATCTATCACTTGGCTACAAAGCTACATGGTTGTAAATAGGAATTTTGATTTAGAAAAATTATTGCTTGCGTTAGAAAAAGTCGATACATGGTCGATACGTGTTGAAATGACGTTTTCGACTTTGTAGTAAAGAGAGTAGGTGAATGACTCACTTCAATGCGTAAAACAAAATTAACGGTGAATGAAGGTAGGGATTCTGGATATCATTTCACCTCAATCATGCTTCTTACATTCAACCTTGGGGGAAAACTCCTCTATGCTTCCCATATTTTCTGCTGTGTAAGTTTGATCAAAACTCGTAAACCACACATCCTCACATCACATCACAATTATAGATTACAATGCTCAGATAAATGACAATGCTTCAATAGTGTCATGTTTTTAGTTGGCCGCGCTGGGTTACTTTCTGTGTGCACATTTTGCTGAGAGAGCAGAGGAAGACATTATCCGACTCATTGATTTGAAAAGTACATATGTTATAACTGTGTTGACTTATGTAATTGCTGCTTTCCTTGTGGCTACCTCTGTTATTGGATATATGGCGCAGAGAATGCCGAACAGGCCTTCTTTGTGGATGATGGTCAGTAAAACCTTTGAAAGTTGACACACTTGAGAAAACGATTACATATTTCTAATCAGGAGGGGGCACATATTAATACCGTTTAGTTACTTCTTTTAGTACTGCATCTTAATGTTCATAATAACTCTTGCGGATATAGCAGTGGCAATAAGTTCTTTCACAAAAGTTGAAAATCATAAAGGCGCAAGGGCAGGACTATTACAACAGTTAGAGGAATATATCAATGATAATAATGACACTATTTCAAAATGGGATAATTTACAAACCAAAGTAATGCATGTCGAAAAAACATTTTATTCTTTTAATATTTGCTTATCCGTGCTTCAAGTATCTTTCAAATCTTAAAACCAGTTGAAGTGCTGTGGAGTTGACAGTTATAAACAGTGGCAGGACGTTCCATTCGGGAGAACATCCCTTCGAGTGCCGATATCTTGTTGCCTTCCTCGATATAAATCTGATGACGATTGCAGTTTGAACATCCTCCCTGAGCATGATAAAGCTGATACGTTGATTTACACTAGGGTAATCGCGTCAATATATTAAAAATGCATACTTGTCGGATTTGCCTATTTAGCTGAGATATATATTTTTGGGTGTTTTTAGGGATGTCTGAAACCATTAACCCAATCCATAGATTTCCACATGATGACTTTGGGTATATTTAGTTCATTTGTGTTTTTGGTTAATGGAGCTCTTATAACGCTGACCTGCTACCTTGTTATCACCAAGCAGGTGTAAAGTCATGGGGTCATATTATTCATATAAAATGGAACATTTGTATTTGTAACAAAATCACATGGTCATAATAAGAAGATGATATATTAAAAGTAATTTTAGTTTTGCCCTGAAGATCACTAACCCAAACAAGACACCGCATCTTTGTCTAACATGTCTAACTTTGCCCCATTTTTACCAACCAGAATCTCCTAAAACTTTAATATTTACTTTTGCTCATTAAAGAGAATGAAAAGATCACGTAGTTCGTGTAACGGACTCGCTCCTTGTCATAAATATACACACAGATACAAGATGCAGTGGTACGAGTTGCGTAACTTTTTTTTCTAGCTACATTTTGAGGATGATTACGATATAGCGATGATCATTAATCTTAATTTAAGCTGCAAGGTATCATACAGTATACCTTTAGCTGCAAGTAAGCGCAATGCCCAGTACGAGTCCTTTGCTCACCTTGCCTTACCTGAGCTGCTAATGAGACTCGATTTTTCCAAAGATGAAAAGTTTTTTTCATTATTACCCGGCTACACATTTTCCCATGAACGTTGACCTATTTTTGGAATAAAATACTACCACCAACACAACCGCATACCAATGTACCATATATTTTTATCTGCTACTTTTCTTCTGATCAATATCAATATTCCTGAAAGGTGTTACTTCCTAGTATGATAATTAAATGTGTTATTCAGTACAAATCAAATATGGTGAATGTTAAGACTTGTGCATGAACTTCTTGATTGAGCACAAGTAGCTATATTGTTTCTTCAAATAGAAAGATCTATACAATATTAGCATCTAACAATAAAAGTTCCCCCAACTTTTTTAAGTATCTGGGGTGCAGGGTCCCTGCAGAAGTAGCGGTGGCATGGATGAGCACAGACCACACTACTCACATCAGTAACTAAACTGTAAGTAGGTACTTATATGAGAAACGCGGTAGGTACGCCGACGGTAGGTAGAAAATTACTCCCTTCTGAGCAAATGTTTATTTCCCTGTGGAGTTTCACCACTACTTTCACCGTTGCGTTGGCGGAATGATAGCATCGTGCCGTGTGGTACGTATAATTTTTGTTTCGCAAGATTCCGTTCAGAACCATATACACACTTTTAACCAAAATGGTTTCGGTGCGATATAGCGTAGATACTTAAAAAATTTTAAACTAAACTTTTATGAATATTTATCAACTCAAGTTTCAGTACTGATGTGAGAGGGATAGCAGTACTTCGAATTTAGTTATTAAAATTATACTGATCAGCATTGCAATCCTTCGAAAATAAAGACAAGCACAAACTATAAAAAGATTACTTATATAACTACAACAAGTAAAGCAACTACCAGCAGCAATCAATCAATCAATGCGGCAAACAACCCAAAGGACCGATCCCATCTACCTTCCCATCCCATCCCCTTCCATGCATTTTATTGTCCAGCAAAAGCAAAGCATTGTTGAACACCAAACGGGATCAAGGAGTCCAAGTTTATTCATTCATTTTGTTCACAGTAGTCCTCAAGTCCTCACCTCAGCATCACACGACAAACTAACTTACAACAATTAGGTATTAGCACTTCTTTATTATCTTGGCCGACTCTTATTATGTAGGTGTATAAGGACTACTGGGATTTGCGGTCCTTCATTACTGACATGAGATGATAATGATACTACTGAATGGAACGCGAGAAGCAAAGCATGTGAAAATGTGAAATTGGAAAGTGTGATCTTTTTCAGGACTATAGTGGACGACCTGGACCTGGACATTGTGCGTGCGTGCGTCGTGGATTTACTAGTTGGGTTTCGTTTCGGTTTGGTTGGGTGCATTCACACGATAAAAATGCTTGCAACTTGCCTTGCTTTCCCTACACAACTAACACAACTCCGTCTTTCATGCTTCAACCTAAAACCATAAAGGATGCGTGAACCATGAGATGGCATGTCTAGCTTGAAAGCATGTTGTTATGCACAGTTGAAACATGTGCTATGCACAGTGTGCACACACGAGTTATTATCCCAACCCAACAATAAATTCTATTATTTCAGCTCGTCTTCTTTAACTTGTTTTAAACGTAAAAGTGTGTGCTGCAAACTCTAACCTTAGAAGGGAAAATTTCAAAAAAAAAAGTGTATTTCGGTTTTATAGCGGAATCTTTATATTTAACAAAATGGGCAGGAAGAAACCGGTATGAATGAATTTGTTATTATCATTAAATTCCAGGAGGTGTTTAAGCTTTTAAGCTGTAAGCGTTGTGCGTAGCTCTGTTAAACTGAATGTTTAATTAATTGTAAGTTAACATTTGATTGGTTTTGTTTTATTACTAATTTATAGTCAAAGGCGAAGAAGCGGGTGAGAGCCTTGAAACAGGCGGAACCAACAGCTGTCATCTCGGATGAAACCGATTGGTCCCAATTTGAGCCCGAGGAACTGAAAACTGCCCCGCATTCCTTTGTAATATACAGAGGTAAAGTTGGGCGTTACATGAAAGAGCTCATGGTGGATATCCGGAAAGTTATGGAGCCGTATACGGCCACCAATTTAAAAGTAAGAAGATGGAAACTGATTGGGAGATAAATGCACAGCATCTAATTAGCTATCATGTTTTGGAAATATACTTCATACTTTAACATCCTGACATGATCGGGTTTTGTTTTTAGATGAAAAAAGGCAACGTTTTGAAGGATTACGTTTCGATTGCCAGCTATTTTCATGTATCACATTTGTGTATACTGAGCAGGACTCAAGTGAGTCCTTACTTGAAAGTTTGTAAAATTCCGAGGGGTCCCACATTAACTTTTCGAATTTTGAATTATACACTTGCTCGGGATGTTCTCTCAAGCCTTAGAAGACAGGTAAACTTTTTGAGATTAATTTGTAATGTTGGGGCTATTCTTAAATGACAAATACTTGTGCACTTATTTACGTACAGCCACTTCCTGAATCAATGATCTTTCTGTGTATATATGTATAGGTTACATCTGAAGCGCAGTTTCTTCACCAGCCATTGTTAATCATGAATAATTTCTCTACGGAGTCCAAGACTTTGGACTTGATATCAAAAACCTTTCAAAACATGTTTCCGTCAATTAATGTGAATAAAGTTCGCTTGGGGGATATTCGGCGTGTTTTGTTGTTGAATTATACGGAAGAAGATGATACAGTTCAGTTAAGGCATTATGCGATCACTGTAAGATATTGATCAAGAATTCTTATTGTCTTATATTGTAAATTTTAACTATGCAAACAAATCTTTTGTGCAGCACGAGTAAATATTACGATTGCCGTAATCAAGCTTTTGGTTTTTGTAGTACAAGACTACGGGTGTTTCACGAGGAATCAAGAAGGTACTCAGAACTAAAAATGGAAAAATTCCAAACCTAGGACGTTGCACTGATATTGCCGACTTTTTTAACCGGTTTGTTATAAAATCGCACTTGTCTAAACCTGCACACTACATTGAATATATGTTTATTATTTAGATTGTTTATTATATGTATTGTCTTGTATTCCCAGAGATGGCGAAATTTCAGAAAGTGAAGCAGAAGACAACACAGAAACTGTAGAAATATCCCAAAAAATGGGGGTTAAAGTATCGAAAGGTTTAGAAGAAGTGGGAATTAAACTTGTTGAACTTGGTCCAAGAATAAGAATGCAGTTAATTAAAGTGGAGGAAGGACTGTGCGAAGGCGAAGTACTTTATCATAAAATTGTAGAAAAGACACCTGAAGAAAAATTATATATTAGACAGCAAAGAAATTTAAAAAAGTATGAATATGCGTGAATCTAGTTATATAGAAGTCCCAAGTTCGATTAATGCAGTACTTACATAATGTATTCCTCACTTTACACTGTAGGAAAATGAAATTGGCACGAAAGCGTGAGCAGGAATTGAACGTGGAGAAAAAGAAAAAAGACAAGGAAGATCATAAGCAACGATGCTTACAGGGAATGGGTGTTTTTCGTGACCAGTCTTCAAACGGACAGGATGACGCTGATGATGATATTGATTGGTATCGTAAAGAGGTCGGTGAAGACCCCGATGAAGGTAAACCGTAGCTCTTTCTCAGCTTGGGGAAATTTTTTGATTGAGAAGTTTCGTATGATATTTATGTAACGAAATAACTATATGCTGCTTGTAGATACTTTTGTGGAGCAAAGAAAAGAACCTTCCAAATTTTCCAGGGGTCAAAAGCGAAAGTTTGATTCTAATAAAGAGCAGGGTCATACTCCATTTAAGAAAGGTAAAGTGTCCAAGTTTGCGAAGGTGAAAGAAAAGGCAAAATTGTTAAAGAAACAGAAGCAGAAAGGTATGCTGGGTGATAAACGCAAAGGGCCAAGATTTAATGCAGCAACTGGATTCAAAGGAAGGAAAGGAAGTAACGGAGGTGTTGGTCGCGGACCACCTAGGGGCGGACATAGGGGACCTAAACAAGGAAATTTTACACGTAAATCTCGGACATAAAAGTACTAAAGCATTCGTCGCTTTTATTCAAATTTATCTCAATGTAAAATTTTTTTACGCTCTAAGAATTAATTCTTTCAATTCCTTTCGAAATACATACAAACATAATTTAAAATCATCGAAGAATTATTTTAAAGTATAGTTAATACCGGAACGAAACACGCTGTTCTGTTCATAAGTGCTAAGTAGCGTATAAGTAAAAGCTAAATTAAGAGGAGACACCTTGCCAATTGAAATCGAGATTACAGTTCCTGCATTTCATGTGAAGACATCCGCCGTTCTTTTCAATTACAGTATTGCATTTAGGACATCTCATCCATAATTTGTTTGTTAACCGCCTCTGAAGCATAGAACATAATTAGTAGATTAATATGTTTTTCTGGTTACTGGATCAAACTTTCATTTGAAATACCTACCTACGAAATATATGTGATGCTGACAGAATTTAGAATTGGAAAACTTACTTGTATCTCATTCATACTCAATTGCTCATTCTGCCTTTGCAGAACACGGTTCTGCTCATCTGATACGTGTTGCCGTGCACGCCTTTCCTCTTCTTCTATGGCCCTTCTGTACTCATGACATGTTCCAGGATGGATTACTTTACATGCTACACAATTCCTAGCATTGCAAATTGGACATTGAAACAATCGAGCATTTGTATCATCTGCCACGCAAAATCCCTTACAATCGGGTGTTAAACAATGGAATACATTTGGCAAAGTTTTCGCTGCATCTCTCAGTGACAAATCCTCAAAATATTTTTGATACTCTTCCGGATTTACCAGCTGCAATAAAAAAGGGAGCGATTAGACATATGCCACGCCACAAGTGAAAGATACCGTACATAATTTAATTTGCACGTGGTGAGGGTTATTTTACAGCTCTGATTTCCCTTGCTTTAAGTACTTCGTCACAAGAGTATTCTCCATCGGCATATGGACACTTCTTCTCGGCAGTTTCTGTAGTGGCTTTTATATAGTTTGACAAACATGATCTTAAAATTGAAGGAGCGAATATGTTTGAATTATTTTATAGTTTTCTCACAACGTGCAGAGAGTTCGTGACAAATGTAAAAAAAATGTACTTGCAAAACTGATGAAGGCAATCTTTCAAAATTACGCCATCCCCAATAGCTATATTATCATCTTGGCATATCGGACAAGTTATTGGATGCCGGTTTCCCAGAATTGGTAATTCATCTATAAAATCAGCAGCCTCTGTGCTAGAGAGTCCTTGAAAACGTATCAATTCATCCATCAATGAGGCTTTATGGGCCCATCCACAGTTTTTCTCATCACTTGGCAAATCCAAATCTTCAACGGTTGTTGTTTTAACATTCGAATGATGTCCATTCACACGACGCGAATTACTAGCTCCTGCTCCTCTCAGCGATTGGCTCCCAGCTTCATCATCGTCATCATCAGATTCATCAGTTCCATTTGCCTACAATGAAACACGCGTAGACCAAATAACACTACATGTACAGATTAGATTAAGATTTAGTGTCAGAAAGAGTGATGTGATTAGTTTGAAATTTTTCGGATGCAGTTTTAAGTTTAGGGACACACCTCATATTGGCCTTCGCCAGAGTTTTCCGAAAGTCGAATCACATATTCACTGTAAATCTCCTCTGGGACCATCTAACCAAAGTGATATGACCATAGTCAGTTTAGTTATCATATTCACTGAAAGGGTAAGGACATAAAATAAAGTCACGTACAAATTCTAATTCGCCCATATCAACGAACCCGTTACATTTGAAGAAACCCTTGCGCATTTCACATTTTATTCCAGGCTCGGGACTACTCTTAACTGCCGCTATTAAACATGTTCTGAAAAAATAAGTATCCAGCCTGCTTAAAACCATATATAGGGATTGTTTAAGCGTTTGTGTTATCCTGTGCAGCAAAAGCAAAAATGAACAATTGCCTACTGTTGGAAACTTATTAATTTTTTTCTGCACTTACGTGCAAAGAAAATGACGGCATCCATTCATCTGAGTTCCCCCTGTTTCTTCGAGGTCCGCTTGGCAAGCTGAGCAATACATTTCTAATGTTGGCGAAAAAGTTGTTACACTTTCTAATTTTTCATGTGTAAGAGTAGTTTTACTTTCACCGGGTAAATTACAAGAACGTTGTTGCTATTTTTGTTAAAATTCTTCGTTTAGTTACCTTTACTCTGCAACTTTAAAAAATAATACCACTTACGTGTTCTGTTCTGTTTTAGCACTCAAATGAGTAAAAAATATAAACCGCTAACTCGGTAAACTTTGTAAGGAGCTACGGACTACTGCACTGGTGAAAATTGTTGCAAAGCAAAACGTTTTGTTTGTATGTGGAATAATGTAGTTTTTGTGATGCCAATGCGAATACTAGGTTAATAGAGATGACTGCCATATACTGTACGACATATATGCATGATTTAACATTGTATTCTAATATTTTCATCGAGGATCAAGCATTCTGTTTCTGAATAACAGAGTTATGATAACAAGGCATTAATCTACACTTGCACTTTTGTGCACTACTGTCCCACATCACATCGCATCACATACACACATACGCCCATTTCAACACCATACCATATAGTCCAAGATGAGAAGAGTATATTCCTCATCCAATGAATCTGTCGTACTACCTTAATTGAGTCTTGAGTCTAGTAAAATTTGTCCTGTCCACATCCATCGTCACTCAAAGAATTAACTGATATGAAGAACGTTTTTGCTGCTTGTGTATTTTGACAGGATATTGATCATGTCTTGAATAGTTCAACTTGTAGGCAGACGAGTCGTCCAAGCCTGAAAAAGTAGCAACTATCCATTTTTGCTTTGCATACTGACTTATATCAATTGACTGTATCATAATAACGATTGTGGTGTGAGTGACATTAACAAATAAACTGCACAATATGAAAGAAATACTAATATTCTTAACATGGCCAGCTTTAGCATTGGGATAAACGTGTATGAACATGAACCTACGTTTTACAACGTATCCGCAACTGGAAAGGGAATTATAAAGGAGGATACCCAACACCAAAATTATCATGTTATCAAATTATAAGTACTATGATGAATATGCTGTGCGATGACGATGACTCATGAGATGATGTGAAATGAGTCAATGAGTCTCCCTCAATCAATTAATATGGCAGTCGTATATATTGTTGTGCACAGTTTTTTATTTTTGTAATTTTTACATCAAATACATATAGCTGAAATATATTTCGAACAACTCGACTAAATAATCACATAATAGTATCACGTTGATTTACATGTTGATTAAGTTTTCATTTCATTAGTAATTTTATGATGATTTTCTGCAAATGCCCATATTTGCATTTATTTGCAAATATTATGCTTTGGGACAAGTCTTGGGTAGTAAGAATTAATACTGCGAGGACACGCTTTAGAATTTAAACCTGTTGACTTCGTCTTATAGATTATGATCCATTACCCTACGAACTTACTTCTGTAAACTATTTTCATAAATGCAAATATAAGCATCAGTCGTTAAACGGCGAGCAAACTGCTGCTCTTCCTGAGGGATGTTTTCAATGCACATCTTCTTACCGTTGTAAAGCTCATCTAAAGAATCCATTATAAGTCTGCCAGTGTGATGTAAAACCGTAACCTGTTACAAACGGAAATGAATGTCGCTGTCTGTATTTAAACTAGTCTTGATATTAACTTACTAAATTTCAAGTTTCACTCAATATACCATTGGTTTCCCGTTTGTCGGTCGCGAATCCATAAACACCCATGGAGAAAGGATGTTTCTTTCGGTTCTGACAAAGGCGACGTAATGGCTTTGGTGAAAGCATATCACAGCAGACAAATGGAACATAGTTTCTGCCTTTCTCTTCGCTACAATACAGATTATTTTTACGATTTACGATAAAAAAGCATTATCGAAAATACGACACGGGCTATAATGTGTTTAGGATTACTTACTGTGACACTTTTCTGAAATGATCTCGGTCAAATCAAGACTCAGATCCGGTATAACTCTTTCGCATGGCATAAGTTCCCCATCACACACAGGCAGCTTTAAAATAAATAGACCCTCCGGTGGCCTAGCTAATTTAACATCAGATGTTATGAAACTACCATTTAACAAAGTTTGTACTGTGAGTACTCCAAGTTTACGGCTTCCCTCCATCTTCGGATGTACAATAATTTGATGAATGTAATCCGTATTTCCACTATCGTATTCAAACATCGGGGGCGTGTTCAATGAATTCAAAAAGCGTTAACATGAAATCCTCCGCATCTTTAAAGTATCAAATGTGCTCAGTTTGAAAAAATATAACTCTGGATCAACAGAAGTATATAGTTTACCGTATGGCTATAGTTTATTGACTTACCCATATAGGATTGGAGAAATTTTGAATTCTCAGTTCCAAGAATTTGTCGTAATGTTAGGGTACTCTCAAAAGGAACGTAACCATCAACTCGAAGTGGACGGACAATGTTCTCTCTCAATACCTGTTTTATAGAATCGTGCTTTTGCGTAATGTCTGTCAGTTGGAAAGAAATTAAGTCATCGAGAGCATGAGAAAAACTGAAAAGTGCAAAAAGCGATGCATCCATATAACAAGAATTGTTATTTCCTTGTATTCCAAAGACAGAATGTGCTGGAGAAACAAAAAACCCCTACTATTACATCAAACATTTACATATTTTACGCAATTTACCTCAGTATTCATTATGTAAGGTTCTAAAAGTCTTACTTTTAGCTAAAACAATTTTAACAAAACTGTTCGAGTCTATCCCCTTTCGCCATACCTCCTTTTCAGTAACTGATATCGCTCCACTAGCGATAGACAGTTTAGACATGTCCTCACTTAAGTCAATTAATGGACGTTCAGGTTGCTGTGTAGTTGACCGTGCTTGTGGAGACTTTGGTTCAGACGCCTGTTCGGAATGTTCGAGAATCTTTTCACGCAGCAGAGCAACTGGAATAAAAATTGCATACTATATTAGGTATTATCTTTCGTATAATAAAAAGGTTTATCCGAATACAGTGCCCTCACGCACATGGACCTATACCCATCATACCTGAAGGAAACTTAAAGGGAGTGGGAGAGCCAGGTTCAGGTTCACTAACCGTCGACGTATTTGGCGAGAAACTTTCACCATAAGCATTCGTTACTAGCCAATCATCCAAACACAGCAATTCGTCTGGTTTGACAACACTACTAAAGTACTTTCCAGCCTGCGATACGAATCCCGGTAAATGTTTTGTACATTGGTCCTGCGAAATTAGAATTAGTCAAATACATACTATTTCGTTAAAAATATAAATTCGAAGCTGGTGAAAAGTCGATAGCTTAACTTACAAATTCTACAAGAGCAACTCGTTCCTCCTCTCCCATGACTGATATATGACGCCCCAGAAACCTTATTTTTCCTACGTAGGGGCATTCCGTAGACGTGTTGTTGAGATTTTGGGGGAGTGACCAGACAGCTTCTCCATTTAATTTTAACCAAGGAATATCACATGCCACGTATGTTTTATGATGATAAACAAAATGCTGTTGATTATAAAATCTATTTTGCATGCCAATGTCGCCAAAACACGGTGATAAAGCAGCGGTATTTGATCTGGTTCTATGAGCAACTGGTTCGCTGTGATGACCACAAGCTGGAGAACTAGTCTGATTTCTGCACGCTGGAACCTGGATCCTTTTCACTGCTACCAAGTCCCTTGCCTTGAACGAAAAGCCAAAGAGGGGGATTTTATACTCCTAAGTAAACAATGTTAAGAAACATTAGCAAAATTTATATTCAATATGCAATTTGAACGTAATATAACTTTTGCAATCTTACTTACTGTTTGAATTTCAGCAACTAATCGATTCTTGTAATCATCAAACTCAATTGTTAAAAGAATTCCCGTCCTTGCTTTCCCATCTTTCATGTACAGCACTTGTCGCCCAATTAAATTTTTGTAAGGTTCTATATCATTCATGCTGAGACGGTTCGAATTGTCTTTGGAGTCGACAAAATATTTTAAAGCGTTTTTGAACTTGGTTCTGTTGACACGGATTTTTAGCGATACACTTACACTACACGTACACGACCGTTTAATGCCCTCTTCTCGCAAACAAGTAAATATCCCACACAACACTCCATTGTATTGTATTGTAGCAAAGCGATCTTATACTTTTAATGAAGTACTGCAACAGGTATGTAGATGAGATATATCTGCATCACAATAATAGTCAAAAAAATTTTAGCCACTTGATAAAGAATATTGATAAATAAAACTACTGTGTGTTCAGCTTTTCTCCGCATCAATGAATCATGCTTTATGTGATGAGTAATGGCTATAATGACTTGTAATGTTACTAATACTAATATGTTATATTATATTTGATCTCTATATTGCAAATCACAAGGTGAAACATCATGAAAAGAACAGTGCAGAGTGCAGGCAGTGTTGCCGTGTTGTGCAGATAACGGAGGAGATATGTTGTCGGAGAAAACCTAAATGGACATAGTGAATATGAAACTAGCGACTGTGTCATGTCATATGAATTAATGTCATTCATACGTTGTTATCAAAGTAGCCAAAATTGAAATGAAATGCCATTAAATTGTTGAATGCTACGCGGAGGATAATTTCCGACTTCTTTTTCTATTCGCAAGATCAATATCATCAAACTCAATTAGCAAAAGAAAGCGTACTTTGGTTTTGCTACTTACAGTTGGTCAGTCGAAATAACCATTGTTATAAATAAACAATTATTTGTAAGGTTGATTTCGAACTTTAATTCTTCGCTATTGAAAGAAACAAAATATTCCATATTCCTTTATTAAAGCTGTTTGCAGTAATCAAATCATGCAATCACACAAAATACTTATCCTTACGCATTCTGCAGTAGTAATATATAGTATAACGATGTCGTGAGCTTTGCACTCAATACCCAATCTCAAATGAGAATCCCAAATATAGGAAAGCATACAAAATGAATTCTAATTTCTAAATAATAATCATTCTTACAATATAGGTAGTTGCCTTTTCAATCTATACAAGCAGTATGACCACGATCAAATCCGTATACACACACGTGGCCTTTGCTTTTTAAGTTTTTAAAAACGCTCTAATGGCTTCAGGATCTCCTTGAAATTCAGACAGATCCAAATCATCTAAACGATTATTGATTTCTTCTTCGTTAACCACCTCGTTCAAGTTCTTTCCAGAAGTATCGTTATCTTCTTCCTCAGACAAGGCAACAATTTGTTGTACTCTCTTCTCATATTCCGCAGTGTTTGTTTGAAATAATTTGTTAGCTTCGCCGTTTGCAGGAGAATCAGGGTTAGGATCTCCTACAATAAGAAATTGGAAGCTTTAGATTCGGGAAGTACTGCACACGACGGCATGTAAAATTAATACTAAGTCGAGTTATTAAAGATATACCATAATAATACAATAACTACGCACATACCTAACATTGCTTGAATAGCAGACAGCACTGCTGCCGCATCATAAACTGATTTCCATTTCGCTGGATCTTCTAAAACATCCAAACAGATCCTTCCATTGGGGTACACATTGGGATGAAACATTCTAGAATAGAACCATACAACTGGAGGCTTCTGTGGATATTCCTTCGGAAAATCCATTCGGAGCCGGAAGGTTCCTCCTTCAAAAGGTGTATCCCCTGGGCCGGATATCATGGCATTCCACTTTAAGATATCGCCTTCTTCGCACACATCAGCGCTGACACCGACAGGTGGGTCCTTCATGATGTTTCTGAGATCTTGTTGCAGTCTCTTTGCTGCCATTTTACTAACCCTATATTTTTCCTCACAAGAAAGAGTAGCTAGGTAAAAAATAACGCAATGGCGTAATATATAAGTTTAGCAGGATAAGTTTACAAACGAAATAAATACGAGTTTTATAGTCTTAAATCACTATTTTTATGAAATGGTACCTTGACGCAAGCTTGAAAACGAATGAATTTGCTTTGCTATAATTTAATACAATTACGTTTGTATGTGAAAATGACTTTCTATTACGATTCATAGGAAAGATTTAACAGAGTCGGACATCTCCTCCCCACATCCCACATATGCGTGCGTTGTCTCTTGCTTGTTTACGTTCTCTAACTACGAATGAATACAGCTTTCTTTGACAAATTGACATTGCATTTCGTGTAATAATCTTATATTCAACACAAGTACATAAGTAATTGTATGTACAATGAAATGACTCTGATTTTTTACTTATGCATTTATATACGCACAGCTAATTGTGGAAATCTTTGAACTTGATACATTTTCATATTGGACAGTACATATACACGACAAGCATGGTTTGCCCTTTTGCTTCATCCCTGCATCCTGCATCTGCATTCATTTATACTTGGAGTCGGAGTACGTACACACCACGATTCCTCTCTACTATTCTGTTCCTGATCCTCATCATGTCTTACTGTTCCAATAAATTTCACCCAACTTTCCCAGTCCAATTCCAGTGTCTCTTGTATTGATGCATGGTGTGTGCACAAAAATGTGAATGACCTTGTGACAAAACGTTTGTATAGATCAACTCAATTCGCATCTGCCTCTCATTCCCTCAGAAATGTAAATTTAATGTCATTATGCAAAATTACCTTTGCGTGTACTTTACTCATTCATGCATTGAATATGACGGATTTGTTTAAAAATTCGAAAAAGAACACTTTTTGTAGTCAACTATTCGGACTATTGATAATTTTACGTTTATTTCGCTGTAAAAGTTGCTTGGGTTCAATTCAAAATTTAAAATCGTAATCCAACATATATTTCCGAGCCCGACACGACACGCTGTCCGGGACACCACACACAAAATGTAAAATGATAATACGCATAAAACGACTTTAAAATTACGACTAGATGATAATGATAAAATATATATGTCATTGGCTTATGACTCTTCAGCATTAAACCCGATAGGCTCATAAATGCACATGTGGCCATCACGGAAGGTACGATGAATTAAAAGAGGAATCACTTCCGATGTAAACTCGTTCGGATTGGCAACCAAATAATCGAGCCAGTACTCCAGTGAATCCACCTTTCTTACCTGAATTAATAAAAATTTCGAATAAGAAAGTCACTCTATAAACAGCTTGCAACCCTTAAGTATAGTTATAAATTTTTTGTATACTTCAGGATATCCGCCTGCCATAGAGTCAAAGAACAGCCATCCATCTTGTACGCTTCGAACAAAGGTTACAAAATGTGATGATCTAATGCAAATAATCGCCAAAAGCCGCATTTTCTTTCTACTTATGGCACAATATGACCCCGGATCCGTTTCAATGAAATTTGACGAGCATATATGGCATGTAGGCAGCACATCTGCATTCCTCAGGTCATTTGTACTACAAGTTTCCCAAAACGCATCCTCGCCACAGGAAATACAAGGGACTGAATAAATATAGAAAGGAACGATGACATGGCAAGGAAAAGCAAAACATTCATAAACAATTTCACTGGTGGTATTAGTTTGTTTATACCTGACTCGATTAAATTTGAAATATCAAGTTCAAGATTAGGAATCACAGCATCATACTGAACAAATTTTCCCCCACTCCTTGGCAAAGCGAGAATAAGTCCTGGCTTTGGCACACACTTGAGCTTCATTGATCCTAGCATTTCCATGCTAGTTTCAAAATTTTTTTGAACAGTAATCACCTTATTTTTGTCCTCCGTATCTATTGTCATCATATGCATGAAATCTTGAACGTCTTGCTCATACGAGATAAAGCCACGCTCCTTCAAAACATCTTCAAGGAGAAGGTACAGTAACTCTTCCACATCTACGAATAGTCAAGAATATTGAAACCAAATCAACTAATTCCACTTAGAGATTGTAAATGAGCTTCCGTTCACGTACCCATGAAAGATCCTGTAATGTTGTTATTCATTTTCTCCAGGTGTAATCGTAATTTCATAGCTTCCTGCCCAGAAGTATACTGGTTAGTTCTTAACGGTACAACAATATGATCATTCAAAAGCTGTCTTGTTTTAGCTGCGTATTCGTCTTCCCCAGGCTTGGCGACCAGAAGTAAATCAAAAATCTTGCTGCAATAGAACATGGAGAAAAGTAATGAATCCATATAGCAAGAGTTCCATAGCCCTTCAATGCCTTTGTGGGAACCTTGATCATTAAAACAATATTAATTGTAAGTATCATATGAGTAGTTGTGTTGGCAGACTTTCTAAAGATAGATATGGTTTGGGTATACTGACCGATCAATGAATTATTCCCCTTTGAAGGTCTTTGTTCTGAAGGGTCTGGTGCTGATCCAGCAATATCTTCGCTATTATCAGCAAGTAGTATGTTACCCCTAGCTGTACCTGCATATTCAGTCAACTGGTGTATGTCGGAGCTTTTAGGTTCAATTTCAATTGCTGCGCTAAGATCATTAATTTCAGGTACGATTTCGATTTTGACCGTGCAGTTATTTCCTGTCTGTGTGTCTTGATCCCCATCTCTAATGTCTTCCAAGTTTATAAGCGTTTGATGATATTCTCGAACTTCCGTGAGTGGATCGGTGTCGTCAGCTTCACCATGGTTAGGTATTCCTGAACTATTCCCACTGCGAGTCACGTCAATTGCCGAACCAGCTGCGGGCTGTTGTTCCTGGTTAGCTGCTGGTGTTTGAATGGCAGACTTTTTCGAATTAATGCTAACTTTCTTAGGTTGAAAGCACGTGAGAAATCTTTGCAGATAGACTTTCTCTAGTTCCAGTTCATAGAAGTAGAATTCCTTAAGCCTTTTGTTGCGCTTGAAAAGTTTAAGGGGAAGAAGACAAATATAGAAAAATAAGTTAAAAAGGCTTCTTAACAACCCTCTTGACTTTTGCAACTGATCCTATGATTAAAACATAACAAAGTACATAAACTATTACACATGACAAAAGCTTTCAT
The DNA here is from genome assembly GCA_036850665.1 of Dicranocentrus wangi. Lineage (NCBI taxonomy): Eukaryota > Metazoa > Arthropoda > Collembola > Entomobryomorpha > Entomobryidae > Dicranocentrus > Dicranocentrus wangi. Next base: position 36,650 of record JAANSN010000699.1, read on the forward strand.
ATAAAGACGCGTCACACAAAATAAAATTGAATTTTTACCAAGTCCAAGTGAGCTAGGGTTGCTTTTGCATTCCCTTCCTGAATAGTGGAAATCTTCATCAATTTTCCTCGTATTGTTGGATCACGTTTCACAACAAACCGCATCCCTAATTCAGCTTTACAGAGAAAATAGATACGGTTATACTTGCAGTAAAATTACGTAAACTGCACCAAATAAAATAGTCAAACCATTTGGATGAACTGGGCATGGATGAAATCCGTGGTCTACAGAAATATCTTTAATGAAAGCTTCTAAATTTGCATATCCGTGTCGACTTATATGGGGAAAAATCTTGTAAGGATCTGAAACGAAATGAAATTATTATTTTAATTCTGATCGTTTGCAGCGCTTTTAGGTTAGGTTTTGCCGGTTTAGGTACCACTTGAATATATATTCGTAATATAGAAATTGCATTGCAGCATTAATTGGAATATAATTACTTATGCGGTAATCCTTGGATTTGCTGGATATTAAGTATTTTAAAACTTTAACTCGAAGGTCGTGAAGAGATCCGTCGTTGCCTTTGCCCTTACTTGAGCCACAGGTGCTAATGACTCCACCCATGTTAAATGAAAAACACGAGATGCCTATTCCTCGAAGACGGTTTAGTAGATCCTTTCTAACTCTTTTTCACTGGTTGCAGTCTCATTCTCAATGTGTACCTAATTTTGTGGTATTTGATTTTCGTTTGACAGTACTAATATTATGTAATATAGCTTGAAAAGCATGAAACTAAAAAGTTAATTTTAAAATGTTGATAGCATGTGTTATTTTCGCAGCAAATTACAAGCACCTATCCAGTTGATTTGCTTGGGAAATGGGAATGGACTTGGGCTAGCGCTAGGCCATAGTTGTGTATTCAAAGAGAACGATATATTTTGTATAGTATGTGACATATGGAAATAAGTTAACACACGCTTGCTGATATGATATGATCATAAGTAACTAAACATATACATACTGTGCGTAACATACATTTATGTAATCACATCATCATCATTGGTTTTGCATTCATGCATTCCAGGAGCCAGGACTATGTACTTGTATTACTGGTTATGTCCTACCATCAGAATATGTGGAGTGGAGTACAAATCAAATGAGCATATACCGAATCCCGTTCAAAATTTGCGTCCTTCAAAATGTACGAATGAGAAAAACGAATAATTAATGAGTAAAGTTTATCATTATTTATGCAGGTCGAATACATACAATACATTGTACCATATTCATTTATTGAAAATTTCTTATGAATATATTTATCGTTGTCATCTGCTCACTACCGCGTACGTAAATTGATTATACTCATGTATTCCGATTCATTTATGTAAAATACATTAGTCCGAAATTGATTAGCATAACTAACATATTCGTTTTGTGAATTACCTTGGTCTAACCTTTTAACATTTTAATTGATGTAAATCAATATTTACAAAGGGCTGAACCTTAAGACCACTATGATAAGCAAGATATATTATCATATTGATGTTTCAGCGAGTGCAGTCGTTGTGAGCGCTTCATAGATGCACATGTACGCATGGCGTAATAGATAATCCAAAGTTTCACACTGGTCCGCCGTGTACTTCGTACGTGGCTTGCAAGGATCTAAAAGCATGTCACTTAGGTTGTCTATCATGTAGATCTGCAATTTAAATGTAAAAATCTTAACGAGCACAATAACAATAATACTCTACATTATTTACATGATACGAAATCTGTTTCTGTCTATAATATTTAGTGCAAAACTAAAAATAAGCAAAATAGCTTACCACTGGAGATGATTGTCCTGGTCTCGAGTCAAAATGTACCCACTGGGAACCTTGTGCCTCATGTGTAGGACCTAGTCTGGCAAAGCAGGTGTAGTGACTATTCTTCAAACAAATTACTGCCCGCAAAATCATCGTCGGAGATGGTGCTAGACAATGTTACACACATAAATAAACCTATCATTATCATTATGCATTCTGGCATTACGGGAACTTAAAAATTACTTATAGTACTTAAATAAAATATTTTCGGATAAAATGCAAAACCTGCTGCGTAATCTGAAGAAACCAATAAATCTTTCATGTCGATGAAAAGATGGGGCAGAACCTGTTCAAAAAGCGGGTCCCCATCCGAAACGGGAAGCTTTACTATGAAAGCAGGTTTAGGAACGGATGTAAGCTTGACATCATTCTCGACAAAACTTCGGCGGAGAAGCGTTTGCAGGCCTGCGGTTACCTTATCTTTCTCCCCAAATGTCACAATGATTTGAAACACATAATCAGAAGCATCGTTGCTGAATTTATAAAATGGGGGCACATTCATAACTTTTTCAAAAAGTGTCAGCATAAAGTCCTCTGTATCTATATTTATAAAAAACAATCACATAATATAATTCTTTATACATAATTGCTTGACATAAGTATTATTTTAAATCATATAGAGTGGATGGATGTACCCATGAAACGTCCACAGAATTGGGGATTGTATAGAGCCAAAGCACTCCTCAATTTGAGCATGGCATTCATCTCTACCTTGCCTTTTGTCCGAAGCGAGGAGACAATGTCATATCGTAAAATGTTACAAATTGCATTATTAACCAAACTCTCCCTATCATCTCCACATTTTGGTGAGGTAAGGCAGTAGTCAAATAAATTCGTGAAAGCAAACATGGCAAATAATGATACATCTGCATAACAAGAATTTTCGCATCCATAGATCCCTTCTAGGGTAAATTTTTTACGGGCAACTGCAAACGACGATTTATACATAAATGAATGAGATTGAACTGAACCAATTACTGCATGAATTATTAAGTAAAGCATATTAATTATGTCATACCACCTTGTGCGGAGTCAATAGGCGAAGCTGCAAAAAATCCTGTCTTATTGGACTCGCAAGAGTAGTCAATTTCTGGAAATGGGTTGTTTTTCTCAAATGGAGATTGCTTCCTGGTAGGCTGGGATGAAGTTGAAGCAGAAATTACATTGAACATCTGGGAACTAGTGTCATTGACAATCAGTAAGTGTAATGGGATAAAGGCTAACTGCCCCTTCGAACACAAACTTTCCTTGCACGTGGATGTATGGTCGATTGTGAAGCGACTTCTAGGACCTGTGACAGTAGTTCCCTGATTGAGTAATCATGTAATATAATTTAGTTAGGCTCGGTCACAGTTTAAAAGAAATTAATAAGAGCACAATTATGGTTCATATTTAAACAGCACCACTAAGCTAATATTTGTTCATAGTTTACAATTATTAGCTAAATTCAAAATAACTCACGAAAGAACAGCCAACAAGAGGTGTGGGATTAGAGCTAAAGTCGTCCTTGATTAAACAAAACATTTTAATTTCTCCAACGGATATATCCTCTGATATGTGTGCAATGACAGTGTCGCCAACCTCAAAATTGTCAACTGTAATCGGGGAAATATATAAGATTCTCATTGTAGTGGCATAAAAATTAAGTTTTCGTCAGAATAAATATGGGTCGGTGTAAGGAGTACATTTTGCAGTCTCGGTAAAACCACGATGTTTTACTGTACAGTTTCCTAACAGTCTCACTTGACCATTTCCGAAATGTTCTCCGTTATGTTCGCTGGCGTTTTTCCGATTTTTATCACGTTTTCCTTTGATCATTGTAGACGCTAAATCAGGACCCTGGTTGGCAATTCCCGGACGTGAACCCGTTGCCGACGAGTATAGGTGCGGGTACTCATTGTCATTGAGTTCCACTCCATTACTTTGGCTTAGCTTGGCTTTTGCAGCGTTTCTTGTTGTCATTTGCAGCATTGGGATTTCAGGTTTCTCCAAAGTGGTCTTTTTAGGGGTGATATTCTCCGGGGGAGCTATTTTACTTAAAGCCAGTGCATGAGTTTTCACGTGGTTTGAGGATTGTCGAGGGTCGGAAGTGGCTACCTTGGTGGCATTTGTGTCACACATTTCTGGTTGTGTATGTGTAAAATTACTGGGTTGTAGACTACCCCGGTTCCCGACGGAGCTGGCATTGATGCATGGAAGAGCACCATTAGAAACCATACTAGAATTACCAATGTCGTAAATAATTTCCACTGTGTGACCGTCCCTCATTGTCGTCCCAGCTTAAAACAAAATACACGAATGTGATTAACAGTTTTACACGCGATGTTGTAAAAACAGTGATAATTTGTACACACCACAACGCAAATTTTTCTGTGTATCCATGAATTTCGCATAATCAGTTAGTAAAACTAATTCATTGATTGCAATGCGGTATATTGTCCCACCGTCAGGTAAACTTTCATATTCTCTGTTTGCCACGGGATATATTCCCTTTGCCTAAAAAAAGTATGATTTGAAGAACCAAGTATAAATTGGTTGAAGGAGGTGGTATATAGAGACTTTTATTGTAAGTTTAGTCAAACTTACAATAAAAATAAACGCAAACACTTCCCCTTCCTCAGGAGATGACGAATCCAAATGTCCGATAAAATCAATATATCCAAGCGTTACATAACCGGAATATTCATGTGGAATCCAAACCACAGTATCCTTCCGCTGCAGGTTTTGGATGCGAGGAGCCTTGTACACTTTGTTTTTCCAGTTGTATATGGGTTGACTAGATAAGTTTTCACAATCATTATTCGATTCTTCCAGAGTAAGTGTTATGTATGGAAGAACGGTAAATCTCGGACTTATTATAGACTTTATCAAGACATAGTCGGAGTCGTTTGTCCTAAACCATTCTCGGAATGATGGAATCGAAAAACTCTGTACAGAAAACGCGTTTTCATTAGGATTTTATATATTCGTAACATTATTTATGATCCAACCAAACATTATAATGGTTGAAATAATATTGAATATTGATACCTACGTTTAAAACAAGTTCCACTTTTGACATTTTTATGGTCCCGTCATTCTGCTTTATCACATCTTCGAATTCATTCTCGATTCCACACGGAGTTAACCATGGAGTGTGCGGAAGCATGCAGAGAGCTGGGCGGCACTGTTTTGGGATTGCCATCTCCGAAATTTTCCCTGATGACAAGTAGCGCAAATTCGATAAATACACTGGTAAACTGTGTGCGTATCCGGCAAAAGTAGGTAGCAATTTGTTCGTTGTTTCAGATTTTTGGTATAAGATTCATTGCAAGAAACATGTTCAAAAGTTAATTTCGCATACGATTCTAAGATTATATACTGATTTAAACGTTTGACGATTCAATTAGCAAAATATGCACAGCACAGCAGCAGCATAGTTGTAATGTATGTAATTCCATAAAGTCATGTACATGAACCATCCGGAACAAAACACCATGATTCATTTTAAAGTACAGTAATATGACGATGTGCTGTTGACAGATTGCATTCATATTCATCCATATATTAAAAACATAACCCTAGTGCTATTGGATTCAAGATTCAACAACCTTTGCCATATATAATCTTGTCAATGTCTTTGGTTTGGAGGCACAACTAATTGTTTCGGTCATCGGTCGTCGAGTGTAGTATATCTCTGCGTGATATGGCAATGCAATGTGTCGCAAGTCACAGTACTTTCATATGCTGCATCATTCAGCTTGTAAAGGAATGGAAAGTGCATGCTCGGATCTGGCATATCTTTCGAGTTATTCTATGCTAACTTACCAAATAAAAATGATGAAGCGAGGAGGCTATAGGCTCCTTGAAACTCCACAACAGTTGATTTCGTGGCTAACTTTTCGGTTTTTTATATTTAAAAACTTTGTGTATTAGCATGAACTGCCATGAAGGAAACTGAAGTAGTGGATGATGTGGATGTGGTCGAGTATGCTTTGAGAAACAAACGTAGCGACCTTTTGGGCAAAGAAAAAATATAAAGATGCACGATGCACGGAGGCAATAACAAGAAGCACAGTTGGAGAAGATTAGCAAAAATGCTCATCCAAGTTAGGCTAAAAGCACAATTATTCTACGTTCTTTGCTTTGCAATTGTGGCGTGGTGGCACAAAACGTTTCGCCAAATATTCGCAAGGCGACCATTACATTAGATGCAGATTGTTTGTGTTTAACTTAACTTGACTCATGCCAGAATTTCACAGCATCCGATCCATGAGTCCTGGTGTTCGGTCACATCTCTCTCAAGCCGACGGGTATATGAGGTATATCATTGTAAAAACGATAATAAGCATTGTGTAAATGATACAAGCTACATTAAAGAATATGCTCTGGCTGATGTGAGATAATCTCAATCCCTGAACCAAACTGTGAAAAATATATCCACACCCGATCCGCCTTGCGTATTTATTTTACTGTCAGTATTTTGTACTGTATGTTTTACTAGGTATATTACTGCGAGTCAACAGGAGAATGGATTAGGTTAAATTTATCTACGTATTCAAAACTTTAAAATTGGTAAAATATAGTATGTAAAAATAAACCGGGAAATGCTGGTAGGGGTCTTTAACCTTACAATTAGTGTAGTAAGAATGAAACTTTGAATGTTCGTAGTCTCACGTCTTGCCATGCCGCATAATTATGTATATGCTATTAAATGCTTTGAAAATAACTACATATCTGATATTATAACACGCTAATTTTGTCACAATACACAGGGAAAAAGCGATTTATTACCGTCGAGATTACATATCGTAGGAATTCATATTTTATATCATATATAATATGACAATCTGTGCGATGCGCAACGTGTCAAGTTACAGACAAGTTCATTCTCGATATAAAACGCTTCGAAAACTTCGTTACTAATACAATAAGATAAAAAGTCAGTAAGATGATGGACCTAAAAAAATTTACGCGCTGCTGGTAGCATAGTATGATCCATTATTTCCCTTTGAAAAATTAACATCGATACATATTAATAATGAAATGTCCAAATTCGGAAAGAAAATTGAAGCTACAACATTATTCCATTCCATTCATCTAAAGTTACGTAGACTGCCTGCGAAATATACGACCACATACCCCTAATGAGAGAAGATTATTATGAACACAAAAAAGCACGAACTAAAGAAAGACTGGAAAGCTCCCCTCCCTTACTGCGGTAGTTAGCATGGATCACGGCATCTGCAGACAACACACATACCACACACTATTTAAGAAACCAAATAGACGAAAGTTGAAGTAATGAAACTTAGCTCATAATTAATTAGAAAAGCTTACGAGGTTCGATTTTGTACGTTGATAACAGTTCATTGTCATTGAGTCGCTTGGCTTTGTAAAATAGACCCACGTTATCCCATCCTTGCCCTTGCCATTCTGCAAATTCTTCTTTCAGTCTTCTCACAGTCCAGTCTGTTTTTGAGTCTGCAATTTTGTATGTTTTCCCATCCAGCGTTCGAATGCTTAAAGGTAGCTTTGCTGCAGTTGAAGGAGATCCACTGGAGGATGTGCTACTTGCTTCTCCTGGAGAAGAGGAAGTGGACCCTGTACTAAGCCTGCTTGTGGGCTCCATTGTTGGTAATCTACGAAAATAAATGACAACCACTTCTTGCTAATGTTGCAAAATAAGACAATACGTAATTCTCAATTTTATGTATTTAAGATTTTCGCCACTTACATATTTATAATTAAATGTTAAAAAATTTTAAAGCTGTTATTTAATATTCTGGAAATTATTCATCCGAATCAGAAGGAATCAGTGTTATACTAACTAGCGTAGTGCCTAGGTCTCCGTTAAAACCAAAGTGCTTCCTTGTCGGAGGGAAGAACAGGACTGAGAATAGTGAGATTGTGAGATAAGCAGGCATATTTACTGCATCAAACACTATCTTCCTTAGTTTTCCATTTGACGACATGATTTGAGTTTGAGACAATAATAACTAGGTTTTTTAGCAGGTCTTTACATGATACACTTTTGTAGTATACCAACAGTAGGCAATTCCGGCAGAATCATATACATGCTAAGCTAATATTGATGGACTCGGAGAAATTTCGTATCATATTCGTTACTCTTCATTACTATACCTATACTCATACTCGTCTCTCGACTTAACTCACGGTCAGTCACCAAAATATTTTCCTTTTTGTCATCATATCACTGATACTGACATGCTAGTATAGTGTACTACTGCCACTATGCATATGTCAATCAAAGTGGTGCATAAATGATGTACCACGAATGGGGACTGGGAGGTATATGCTTATTCCGTAATAAAGTTTGCACATATTGCTGAAATGAAGATGAAGATTTTAAATTAACAGTATGTAAAAACGAGCGACGTGGAATGGTATGATCCCAGGACAGGGTTGCCGAATTTAGCAGCTTTGATATGATTTAGATTTATGCACTTTTTAGCAGAGTGTACAATAAGCGCAAAACGATTTGTCACTTGTCACCACCTTATAATAACGTTTTGTGCAACAGGTTCAAATAAACTCCAATTTAAGACGAACAACTAAAGCTATAGCTTCTTATACTGTGTACATCATCTCTAGGATGTTAAATGCAACCTTGTTCGCCAACTTGTTTGACCAAAACGAAGTTCCAGATAGTTGCGAAGAGATGTCTAAAGTGATGACGTGAGTTGCAGCACGCATCCCTGCACTTCACACAGCAAAAGTCGTAATTTATACTGCCGTATAAAGGCTACACAAACAGTATGAAAAATGAAAAATATATACAGTAAGCGAGCAAATTAGTGAAATTAAACGTACATTTGTTATACGATGGCAATTATAATTACGAAATAATTACTGAAATAACAGATACCATTTATTGTTTAATCAGCCATTTAATCTGGCCAGATTGATAATTATATAATTATCAATCACTATGTTGTCCCAATTATCCCGAATAAAACCGCATCACGGGAAACGTGTCTCCGTGTTTTCGAAATTCGCGTTCATTAATTTGAATAATACTTTTTTCTTAAATTAGCTAAAAGTGATCATGCGAATGCGAATAATCATATCATCTGTATGTAAAGTGTATACGTTACGCACATTCCACATCCATCCCCAACAACCTCCTACATCCTTACTCTAGGCAGAACTAACAAAATCTAACAAAAAAAGTCAAAATCCCCCGGACAAAATCCGCCATGAACTTTTCATATCCTGTAATTCATAAAAAGGGTGTATCCTTGAGACTTTAGGGTTGGTCCTGAAAAGCATCTTCACGTCGTGCTTTCTTGCTTTTAAATGAGCATACATAGGATATCAGTCGAGCTGGGGAGATTCCTAGCTACATCACCACACAACGGATGTGAAAATTGTGAACTAAAGCTGAAAAGTTAAGATGCATCATACGCTGTACATGCTTTATAAAGAAAACGGCGCTACGGCAATGTAGAACGTCTTTGGCACATTTTACGATGATAGTAAAAATCACAAAGTTCATGTCTATTCCTGGCCTTTTCTATCTTCAGACATGAAACTACTGTGTACCTTACTTTCCTACACCACACGAGTTGTACGACTACTCTGTGTTCTGGTTCTGTACCGTCTGTGGTGTGTCTGTAGCATTTGTAGTCTGAAAGCCTAAATACACAGTTTGTCTCTATCTTTCATTCATCCTTCCTCGACACTCTTACCTGGTCTTCTAATACACATTAGTTTCTTGTGTATTTCTAGATTCAAATTCTCACTATAAGGAAGGACGGAACTTGCTATCTTGCACATTTCTCCGTATATACTTTTCTCCGGCTTTTCTGGTAACATTAGTGGATGTTCATAAAGCATACTTTGCAGTTAGGTACTTCCACTTTACTGGTAAGCGAGAGCTATGTACTCCCATGCTCAAACTTTTGCGAAACTTCACAGATGAAAGGATACGAGAGGAAAGAGGGGGAGGTGTTTTTCCTCCTTATAATACTTTTGGACACACAATCCCTATACACATCATAGAATAGAAATACAAGAATAGCCGTCCATACCCGAGAAAAATATGAATGCCCTTTTTCAAGGCTTTCCAACGAGAGGAAGCAAAGACCTTAGCAGCGTTTAGCTGTCGAGTTCCCTCTTCATTCCATTCCATGTGTTGCGGCATGTAAGCCTCGTCCCGTCAACTTTTCCTTCGGTAATACATTATCGTTATGTGCCTAGTGAATTGCATGTGCGTACAAGACGATGTATCGTGCCTATGTACATTTTATGGTTTGGCTCTCTATCTATGGATGGAAAGTAATTCCTAACTTTAGTGCTTTGCTTGCATGCATTTATACTACAAACAGCCATGTAACAATCATCTTATAGAGAACCTCAGAGTAGTAGTAGTTGAGTAAAGGGAATGCAATAAGGATTTTTGGTCTTTTCAGCAGAACAGCGAATGCTGATTGTTAACCACACGAGCACTATTCAACTTTGTTCATTTCTCAAATGGACTTTATGCATGTGACCGTCCGTGTATGTGTACATACGCATACGCAAGATTAGAAAAAGGCTTCAGTGCAAACGTGTGTACTCTGAATAACTGCACAACTATGTTATAACTTCACTTCTACCAAAATGCAAACATACACAACGCCACATTCATCCCTTTTTACCTCCAACCCTGCTATTTCCATCGGACGTGCTGACGCTTCATAATAGTTGCCTGTATATGAGAAAAGTTCCTATAATAAGGTTTGCTGCTGTATGCTGGGAGTAAATATATGGGAAAAAAAGTTTTCTGTGGGTTCATGCAGAAATGAGATACACTACATGTAGGTATGGTATGTAGTGAGAATTTATATTTGTAAAGGCATCAGGGAACGATGTATATCTCACAAAAGTGTATATGTATCTATTCCCATTATCAGGCTCTTTTCTCTCTCTGCTCCTCTGTTCTCGTCAATGTTGAAGTTTTTTTCGAAATGGAAATGAATTTGACGAGCTTTGCTTAGCTCGGAAGAGTGCATTCAACCACAGGGCTGGCTGGATGGATGCCCAAACGCTGCCCAAAAAAAGTGAGAAAAGTGAACTCGTGTAAAACTGATATATGTTGAAGACACTGGAAATACACAAGAGCGTATTGAATACAACAATAATGGAACAATACTGTGCACATAATTAAGTTCCTGATAAAGACACGAATCTCAGTTATTCATAAAAATTCTAAGAATAACACGGTAAATATAGGGAATATACATGAGTCACAACACGTAATATTTTGGTCCCACGAATCCCAATATAGCCAAAATCCAAGAATTCCTGGCGCGGCTAGTGGTTGATGTAACTTTATAATGAATGGTTATCCGAGTTATATAATCCAGTTACTGATTACAAAATCATCACAGTGCATTGCATGATGTAACTGGAGAAATGCAACGTGGAAAGTATGTGTGTTATATATGTGGAACAAAATGAGTGTGATTGAGTGATGCAAATATAATATTATTGAATATGTTCAGTGTGTGAGCCACGATTAGGGGATTTTTGTTTTCAAAATTGCAAAAAAGAACGAAAAAATGCTGTTTTGATCACTCTCTTTGACCGGCATTGCTGGTGAAAATTCTTCTTCTTCTTATTATTTTTATTTATCTTAATTCCAAATGCTCCAATTTCTATCAAAAATCCAGTATCAAGTATGGATTGAAACGGTTTGACACAGAAAGGTTAGAAGAGCTCCATCTTCGCACGTTCGCTGTTGTTGGGTTGGAGGGTGCGGATGCAAAGTAGGGGTGGTTTTCTCCAGAACCAGGTATGGCTAGTGGTGGTAGTACTACTACCTACTACTCCTGTGTGCATAGCAAAATTCTGGATTAGATTATTTGGAAAAGACGGAGGAATGGACAAATGCTGTATGAAATTGAATGTGAGCGAGGTAAAGAAACCGGTTAGTTCGGAAGGGAATGGTCAGTCAGTTAAATACGATCCCGAGTGACGATTAAGTTAGACTTCCTTCGCATTTCTGCCAAATAACAATGACCATCACACAATTCGTCATATGTATTTACGGTTCGGGGCTCAGCAACAACAATAACTAATAAAAACAATCAAAATGAAGGAACACACGACAAAAAAAATGATCCGTAGAGAAGCAACATTCACATTAAACAACAATAATCCAAAGCATTCGTCTAAACT